>JARHVA010005889.1:1047500-1068955 GCA_037957365.1 Torreya grandis | reverse complement strand
GTTCTTGACTTCATTGAAGGCCTAGTGACCAGATTTTGGAGTGCTTTCAATAATAATTTATAATAATGCTTTAACATTAAGTGGTGCAAGAAAAATTGAATTGGATCTTATGCATGTAATTTATCTAATTTATTATCCTAATTAATACCCTCAAGGGAATGGGATATATAAGTCCACTAATAATAACTTGATAAGAATTATTAAGAGAACAATAGAGGAAAATCAAATAACTTGGAACACCAATTGAGGAAAGCTCTATGGGTTGATAAGATCACCCCAAAGAAGGCTACTAGAAACTCACCCTACATGATTGTATATTGGAGGGAATTAAATATACCTATATATATATATATATACCTATATATATATATATATATATATATATATATATATATATATATATATTGAACTACCATATCATGAACTAGCTCATCAACTTGAAATGATGGAGATTTATCCAATGGAGATAACATTGGCTAAATTGATGGCCTTAGAGGAGAAAATAAATCATGTTATATAGACCATGGAATATCACCAAGCCTAGGTTAAGAGGACATTTTATAAGATATTTATTTCAATAACATACCAAGTGGGAGATATTGTTTTGAAATGGGATGTAAATAGCTACACACCTAGTAGGCATACCAAGTTTGACATATTGTGGAGGGGGACCTATGTTGTCATTGGTTGCAAAGAACACCATTTTTTTCAACTTATAAGGCTTGATGAAGAGTTGAGTATCCCAGTAAATGGGATATATTTGAATCCATTATATTGAGTAATATTTATGATTTTGTACATATTATAGTAGATATTTTCTTTCTCTAAGTGTATAGTGCACATGTTTCTTGTTTGTTTTTGGTTGTTGTCTTTCCTCTATGTGTCTTGTGACACATGTGTGTGAGTGGTGAGTGTTTGAGTGAGTTTAGTTTAAAAAAATTTCAATGTTGTTGTCAAGTCTAATTTTAAATTTTACTTCAATCTAATTTGAATTCAAGACTCCCATAGCCCAATGGATTATCAAGGCCACTAGTTTAGATGCATATCAAACATGAAATCCTAGGAGATTGCCAAAGATGTTATCAAAAATTTGGCCATCATGAATGGGATTAATTCAAAACTTTGATGTATGTGACCTTAAAATTTTTGATATCCATTATGAAGGTCTTGATTTGGTAATTAATGGTCTAGGATGCTAGGTAGGGTGTCTTCCTTAGCAAATTACAAGTCATTTAGGATGGTATAGTGAGTAGGAGGTTCAAGTAACTTGGTCTTTTAATCAAGGAGTCACTCTTTATAATCCTTCATCATGTGTTTATCATTATTTAAGTTTGATAAAAATTAAGTTTAAATTTAAATCAAGTCCATGTGGAAGCTTTCTTAGCGAAATAAGGTGTTAAACCCTCAGGGAACACAAATGGTCTAAAGTTAATCAAATTGGTCAAATAATCAAGACTAGTAAGATGATCACATTGTTTTTAATCAATTTAGAGAGTTTAAGGTAATTTTGACAAAATTACGGTACTTTATTACTTTAGTCTTATTTGGCATTCTAATGTTGAGATGACATTTACTATAAAATAGAAAGTATGAAGGTTTGTTTCATGGATAGAGGTATTTTTCAAGTCATCTAACATTAAATGATGACATCACTCTTGTATGTGTCCATACACATTCCCCAAGGCCTTATGTAACTACATTATATCATTGTAAGTATTTTTGTAACTTTCACTCATCATTTCCAACATCCAAATGAGGATTTTTTGTAAGATTTATAGTCAAAAAAATGTGGGAAATATTTTTACACACTCTTAAGTATCCTTACAATTTAGGTGAAGCTGAATATTCACTTGGTCATTCATCTCTAATGTTACCAAGGCATAGAATAGTTAGATTCTAAAATAAAATAAGATTTTCAAAGTCATTTATATTAGGTTTCTATCTAATGATAAATTAAAAGATCTTATATATTTCCTTATAGTATTCTTAGGTCTAAATTTTTCCAAAAGGTGGAGTTATAGATTCAAAAAATGTGAAAACCCAATTGTTTCCTCCATTAGGGTTCTTGGTAGCTCAAAATAATCAACTAATTTACACTTAAAATTCTAAGGAGAGAGAAATTTTGGATATTATATATTGGCCATAGGATGGGACCCTAATTCCTCTCCACTTTATGGCATTTTTTTGGCTAGTTAAGCTCCTTAACTTTATAAATAATCGTTAAGAATTTAAGGAGTATAAAAAAGACTCAAAACCCCACTTGGGTCAGTTTTCCTTGAGTAATTTTTTCTAAGTTAGATGAATGTGTGATAATGATTTTAAATGGTCTATTAAACATTCATTTATCCCTGAAGTATCATATTATCTAATGTTTACTCCTGATCAAGTTTGGTGTGTTGTCAAGCATTATAGTCTTGATAGTTTGTTTAAGATAGCTAGATTACAAGATATGTGTGTTGTTTTGAATACATTTAATGGATGAAATTAAATATATAATAATTTTTAAAATATAATGAATACTTATTAATAATTTTTAGACATCATTTCTTTAATTATCTTTGAGAGAGAGAAAGTTTTTCATATACATTTGGACTATGTGAACTTATAAATGTGGCTGAGAGATTTCGTGTCAAGAAAATCTTGTGTTATAATTATTTAAATTTATTGAATTAATAAGGAAATATTCAGATATACTTGAAAAAAAAATTCATTTTGACTATCTTTTTAGGTCAATATTCAAGATTGCTTCTTATTTAGTCCTAATCTAATGGATGTTTGTGAACCTACAGGTCTACAAAACTTTAGGTCACCTTTAGTATTGAGAAAGTTTGTTTATGAGAATGAAAATTTTTCCTTGAAATACTGAGTGTATTATCATTATTTTAAATATTCCATACAATTTTATTTATTCACCTCTTTAGGTCCATGGTGAGTTGATAAGTCTCAAGATAATATCAAATAATCCTATCACTTACAGACATGCTTCTACAAGAAAGTGACACTCATGATACCTTTTTAGTATTATAATTAAATTTATTAAGTTATACCAATATTTATCAATAACCTTATTTCACCCATGATAATTCAATTCTCAATAATCCCTTGCATTCAAAGGTACTATACAAATAAGGGGGACTATGTAACTCAAGCTGACTATGTAAGCTTCAAAGGATAGACAATGATAATTTCAAGTGTTATTCCATGTGATATAAACAAAATAAAATGTATATATGGCCTTAAAAATAATTATACATATAAAAAAATGATTCACCATTAGTTTATTGAACCCAAAAGAGTACCAAATAGTAAAAAATCAACATTTTGCCCAAATGGCCACCTACATGCCTCTAACATGCAGTGGGGTCAAAATTCATGATTGGTGAGGGATGATTAAAAGTTTGGGAAAATAAATTAGGTAAAAATGTATTTTATTTATATTTTTTATAATCCAAAATACATGAAAAAAAAAGGTTAATTAACCTATAGAGCACAAATTTGACAAACCTACATTTAGACAATCCTAATCAACCCATACAAGCCTGCCCATATGAAGATACATTTTATGTGTTAAATGGAGGTTAAAGAGTTATTTTAGTTTTTTAGGATTAAAATGGTGGATATTTTAATAATTTAGTATGTTTAAATTAGGAAAAATCCATCAAAAAGGGTCAACACTCACAATATAGTCAAGACAAACCTAAAACACTTCCTATAGGTCTATCACAGGAGAAACCATCAAAATGAGATATGTATGAATTTAAACAAGGTATATAAGGTTTTAATAGGTTAAATATTAACATTAATGTCATTTCATAATCATTAAAAACACTAAATTTATAATTAAAAAAAAACTCAAACTATAGTCTAGGCAGACCTAATGACCACCTACAAACAAGTTTTAGATGTAGTGAAGGAAATGAGTTGATCATTGTTTGAAACTATGAGTTAAATAAATTTAAAGAGGTATATTCATATTAATATTAAATTATCATAAGGTTATCATTAGGTTTCAAATTTATTAAAGGTAGTTAAGGACCTAGAAAGCTAATTAGGCCTAATAGGCCTTAATGAGCATACATAGGCATGTGTATGAAGATTTAAAGAAAAATTGCATGATCTGAGATGATTGGTAAATATAGGAATAAAATTGGATTGTTTATATGTTTTTTAACCACTAAAATAGTTTTATAAACACCAATAAAATAATGTGTGATAAAAGGCATGTTAGGGTTAAATGGAGAGGACTGTGTGTAAACCCTGACATAGGGCTCAAGGCACATTTTAGTTTTTTAAAGGTTAAATAATTTTATTATATAAATTTAACATCTCAAATTATTTATTTCAAACCTAATTTATGTTTCCCTAACCCAAAAACAATAACTCTCATCTCTCTTCCTTGTCAAATGATCCCTCTTGAACACACACCCAAACTTGCATTGCTCGAGAAGGGTAACTTTGGTACTTGTGAACTTGTAAAAAGAGATGCATGGGACCCTGATATTATAATATAATAAATGTTTATTTTTATACTAATTATTATTTTTATTTTTTTTGGGTTAGGTCCCTTAACTCTATGTAACCCTTAAGACTCCAAGTGTTGTTAAACCCTACTTAAACCCCTAAAAAAGGACCAATGGAGAATATTAACCTTATAAGAACTCAAAATGGATTGGTATGAGATAAAATTAACTTGTATTAAATTAATAATTATATAAATAACCTTATTTATCATAATTTTAGTATGTTTTTATTGTTATTATATGGAGAAAGGTCTGAAAAGATTTATTTTGTGCTTTTGAACTAGACAAAGATTTTTAATCAATTAAGGAAGTCATTTGATGAAATATAAAAGTGTTATAATAATTATTAAATAATTTAGGAAGTTATATGTTCATAATTTATGTTTAAATTTTATCACTAAGCCTAAATGAAGAGATGTGACTTATCTTGCATCAAGCAAGTAAAGTGCAAACATGTTGCAAGAACTTGAAGCTCAAAAGACTTTCAAAACATATTAGTGAGAATATAATAATATATATTCATGGTCTTAGAATTCATTGAATATGGATAGAAACCATTCTTATCCCCCAAGGACATAAATATTTAAGACATGAATGTGTCTGTCTATCCCTTACCAAATAAGTGTGAGTATTATAGGTGCAAGGTGACTTACAATAGTTTAACAAAGGTTCTATGACTTGGTATATGACCAATGATAAAAAATAATTATTATGGAGGTATATAAAATAAATAATTATATCTTACTTGAAAATAAATCCTTGGTAATGAGAGAGATTGTGAATATGAGTCACTATTCTTAACAAATGCAAATTTCATGTGGTAAAGAAACATTGTAAAGAGAGAGTGGGCATCGAATATTCCGAACCATGCCAAATGTAAATAAGGTGAATTGTAATTTCCATCAATAGGTATATTTTTAAATATATAATAATTATTTATGATCAATAAGTCATTTAAACTATCATGAAGACCTCCTATGCCACCCTTGAGAAGAGTTACTCTAACACATGTCCTAGAAGGCTAAGAAGGAAAATGATAACACATCCTTTGAAATCATGGTGTCATTATTTATTTATTTTGTAATTTATATTATCATGATGGGAATATCATGATTTTATCCTCTTTTCTTACTCTTATCTATTTTTTTAATTCATCTATAAAATAAGCCTGTAAAGGCATTAAATGTATCCTGAAGTTGGTTATGGTGAAGCCCTGTAAATTTTAAGACTTGAACTTGGATTTGAAAGTAATTAAATATATGTTATATCATTTAAATATTCCATATAGTTTTAGATTAAGGTAAAAGTAGGTTTTGAAGGGGCCCCGAAACCCTTTACAGACCAAAAAAGATAAAGCAATACAAACCGCTTGGACAAGCAAACCCACTAAAAAATAGTAAAAAAACTAGGTTTTACATGGACTTGAAACTAGCAAAATAAACTAGATAAAGCTCCCCAGGTTTTACAAGGACCTGAAACATAAACAAAAAAACTAGGCTCTACAACCTGAAACAAGAATCCATGTTTTATAGGGACCTGTAACCTTAAAAAATTCCACACAATAATAGATATGTGCATTTCAAAGCCACATTAACATGAGGAAGGGTTTTATGGAGCTGCATAAATGTCCACCCTCAACCCCCAACCCCAACCAAACAAATAATGAAACAAACCCCAGAACCAGCACTGCCATCACCCAATCCATCCACCTGATCATCAACCCATTCTCCCCCTCTACTAAACTCAGAGGATACAATGCCTTGGCAATCAAAATTTCATCAAAGATGTCTGGAAGCACTTCTACATGAGCCATGACCCCACAGACAGAAGGCAATGGCGAATAACTAGATCTAGCATCCACCCCTAAAAAACTCATCTTCAATCTTGACCCTGGGGTTACAACAAAAATAGAGCCCCTCCTGATCCACTATTATCACATCAACTACCACCACGGGGATCCATTCAAGGCACTCCCTGTGGCCAAACCCTCACCTCACATGTTGTTCAAGTATCTCAGTGGCTAACTCCTCTCCACGTACTAGTTTTGACAATCCATACAGGGAAACAATGTTTCCCCCATCATGCAATAAAGGATTCTCATTTCCGTGCCGTGCTCAGCACCACGGTTCCCTTTGCATCTCAGAATTGGTCACCAAAAACCATAGCTGTGAAGGTTAGGGTTTCAGCATGGCCATATCCATGGCCATGCTCCCTCTTCCCTCATCCCTCCACAGGCCTTTAGCTACTGAATCTTAGAAGTTGCTACGTAAATCTTCCATATAGTTATCTTGAGTGATAATTTGATGAATATTTTGTGATAGTGGGATTTCTTCCATGCATTTGTCCTTTTTTTTTTCATACTTCTATGTAATTTAGTTTCTTTTCCATAGGTCATATGATGTGTAATACATTTTTTATTGAGTTTAAGTGTTGAAACATTAGTAATGTATAATATTAGTCCTCTTTATTAAACACCTTAATTATTTCAAAAACTATAGAATTAATATTGAAACACTAATGTGGTAATATCCACATTGAAATTTTTTAAAATTAGATTGTAATTTATCTCTTCCTAGTGTAAATGAAGCAAGTTGAGGACTCTATATTTGGTGAATCACCTCCATGTTTTCTTACTAAGTTTTAGTTCATTTATACACTTTTCCTTTGTAAGTGAGATATGTTTTATAGATTATTTGTGTGAATTATCAAGGAAGATAACCTAAACTAGAGGTATAATCTATTTAGTATGTCACCCATAACCTAGGATTGTTACCATGTTATCATCTAGTTAGGAAGGCTTAAACAACCTTCCTATGGGTAAAAATTAGATAGATAATAGAAACCACGTCCATATTATTTAAATTACTTATGGGTTGATGAACCAAATCAAAATGGCAATAATATTTCCTCTTTGGAAATTGTATTATTTAGAATGATGCAATTGAGAAAGAGGATAAATTAATAAGTTACATGGAAGATGATAGCCTAACTTTAGAGATTCCTAGTCTAGCTCCAAAGATAGCTATTTTGGCTCCAAAGATCACTAGTTTGGCATTAGAAATTGTCAAAAATTAAATTCAAGGTTATCAATACATCCATAAAGACACTCATGAGGAAATATATGATCATGTACCTCTAGAAAAGAGTTTTTCTAAATGGGCACAAAATAGTCAAGAATATTTTCTCACAACGTTCTTCTATCCATTAGCATGGGTGATTTCAAAAGTAACATCCTTTTTTAAATGAATAATTACCTTAAACATGTTAAAAACTGATCCTTATCCATTTAACTCTCATGAGTAAATTTATAAAATTTAACTCCATCTATCTAGGGATAAAATAAATTGAAATACAACCAGGTAGAATGTTTATCATAAATAGTTGGTTAAAAGATAAAAAAGATATCAAGGTATTTGATGTACTTAATAATCACACTGTATATTTGGCTTGGATATAAAGTGACATTAAAATAATCCATTCATGTGTTTCATCCATCACATCTACATCAAAAGTGTCAAACCAATTAGATAACCTCAGAAAAGGATAATTCTAGGATTATGAGATATAACAAAAACTCAAATAGAAAAACTATTGTAGGAAGGATTCATATATCCAATATCAAATAGTCAATGGATCTCACCACTATTAATAGTACCTAAAAAACATGTAAAATGAATAATATGTATATATTACAAGGGACTCAACAAAGCAACTATGAAAGACTATTTTCCCTTGACCTTAATAGATTGTCATAGACAATTTAGCTAGAAATAAGTATTTATCCTTATTAGATGGGCTTAGTGGGTATAATAAAAGAAATTATCTATTTAAGAATAGTATAAAACCACTTTCACATATACTTGGGGGATATTTGCATACAAATTTTTACCCTTTGGCTTATGCAATGCACTATCCACCTTTAAGAGAGTAGTCATTGGTATATTTTTTGATCTCACCAATGAATATGTTGAATTCTATGTGGATGATTGTATAGTGCATGGGGACTCTTTTAATGAATCTTTAAATAATCTATATAAAGTATTGACTAGGTGTGAACAACATTAATTATGCCTAAATCATGAAAAAAAGTCTAGTGATGGTTGATAAAGGAATTATCTCAGGTCATCATATCTCAACCCAAGGAATATAGATTGATCCTAAAAATATTAAATTCATTTCACAATTTCCTACACCTAAAAATGGAACTAATATCAATATCTTTCTATGTCATGTAAGATACTATAAGTGTTTAATTAAGGATTTTTAGAAAATTATTGCACCTATGTTTTCCCTACTCACCAAGGATAGTGAATTTGTATGGACTAACAAATGTCAATAATATTTTGATGAAATAAATTATAAGTTAATCTATGTTTCATTTTTAAGAGGCCATAGTTGGGAGTTTCCATTTTAGATACATACACATGTATCTAAAAATTCTATGGTGGGTAGTTCTAGGGGAGAATGATGAAGGTAAAATGTATGTTATTTTTTAAATTAGTAATAACTTTAATCCTAATGAAATAAATTATATGAATACTTAAAAGGAGTTCCTTTATGTAATTTATTACATGAATAAATTTTGTCAATGCATTACTAGATACAAAATATTTGTTTATATAGATCGTTCATCCATAAGATATCTAATGAATAAACTAGTGGTAGGATGTATGACCTTTAAATCATTACTACTATTAAATTAATTTTATATAAAAATTATTGATAATATAAGGAAATATAATATAGAGGTTGACTTATTATCAAGACTAAATATTATAGGAGGAGATGAGAGAGGGGAAGATAATTTTCTAGATGAAGATTTGTTCATAGTGTCAGCTCACTCACCATGGTTTAATGATATGGTTAATTATCTAACCATAATTAATTTTCCTTATGATTTCACTCATCAATAGATGAATCATTTGATAATAAGTAGTGGTAACTAAAAATGATTTAATGGTGTGATATTCAAATGTGGACTTGATTTGGTACTTCACAAATGTGTAAAAATATGGGATATATGACATCTTGAGAGATTGCTCTGATGAGCTAAGAGTAGGTAATTATTAAACTAAAATAATTTTTCATAATATCCTTGGGTTTGGATGCTATTATCCTTAACTTCACAATAATTTAAAAAATTATGTTTTGTAATGTGATCCTTTCCAAAGGATGGGGAACCCTACATTGTCTAATGAAATTCTCCTTCAACCTCAAGTGGTTTTAGGACCTTTTGAGAAATAGGAGTTATATTTCAGTGGTCCCATTGATCCACCATCTCAAAGAAAGAATTAAAACTTATTATTTATTGATTATTTTACTAAATGGGTAGAAGTTTATTCCTTGTCATTTTATCATGAGGATTTTTTTTCTAATTTATTGTACTACAAGATCCTATAATGTTTTAGGGAAACAAGAGAAATATTTTTAGACTAGATTCCTAAATTTTCATCTAACATGAAAAAAATATTCATAGAACAATACTAGATCACCCACATGAATTCATCACCTTACCATCATCAAGACAATGGTCAATTTTAATTCAAATACAAGGAATTAGAGAACGTCTTCACAAAGATAGTATATATCAACATAAAATATTGGGAAAATAAGTTATTTGAAGTAGTTTGGGCCTACAACATAAAATTAAATCCCAACATATGATTTTATCCATATGAACTTATATATGGGAATAATCTATTACTTTTCATTGAATTTGAGTTATAGACATTAATTAAAAAAAATGGAAGTAGTCATGAACCTTATAAAAGCACAAAAATACATAATTATTCAATTGAATGAACTATATTAGATGATACTTGAGGCATTGTAGTAAACAAATTTTCTTAAACATTAGAGGAAGGCATGTAAAGACCATAAAATTAATTAAATGAAATTAAAATAATGATATTAGGCCTTATTATTTGATTGAAAATACCAGCATTTCAAAGGTATACTCCATACTAGATCGTAAGGTCCTTGCCAAGATGAAAATATTTTTGATAATGGATATGTTTAGTTGCTCCAAATTGATGTCAGTGAAAATACACTATTAGTAAATGGAAATATATTGAGGCTATATCATAAAAATCTCATGTCAAGGAGGAGTTATACAATAAGATTCAATCTCAAAAGTAATTTGGTTATATAGAAGAACCTTATTCTTCCATCATAACCAAAGGATGAGATTTTGATTCTAATAAATGAGAGGAATGGAAAAAAATAAATTTAAATCCTCTTCTCCAAAAAAAGGCATATAAAAGGGTGAAATTTTTAAAAACAAGCAAATGCCAACTTTTTGAAGGAAATAGAGTTATAAAAATGGTACTCCTAGATGATTTTTGCAGTACTCTAAATTGACTTGTGTGTTTTTCTCATCCCAGGACACATGGAAAAACTATGAAAAATAAAAAACATGGATAATTCTAGGTATTTATATTTCATTTTATATGAGTAAGATTAATTTTGAGTTTTAAATGTCATTTATTATCCATTGTTCAAAATGGGTTATTCCAAATGATGATATGCCAAGGGGGGTCTCATATAAAAAGTGTCTCTAAAAAGGTTCTTTATAAAAATAGGTTAAAATGATAGATGTTAAAACATATTTTCAAAAAAATCCAAATGTATCATTAAAATACATGATGTCACTTTGATGACATACTCAAAGTCATTCATGAACAAAAGTTACTTGCAAAAACATGATGATAAAGACCATTTATGACATGAATAAAAGGATGTCATGATAGACTAGAGACATAATTGGCATGCGAGATAGAAGATAAGAAATATTTAAGTCACCTAAAATAGTTCCACATGATAAAATCATTGTTCTCATTCCTAAAACATGCCCAATATCATAGCCAATTTAGCTATGGGATATTTTAAGAGCTATGAAATTGATTACATTTTATTCCTCATTGCACCTTACACTATTTTCCATGATAATTGTGGTATCATTTATTTATAAAACCATAAAAATTAAACTCTAAATTTCATGAAAAATAGTTATCCATAACCTTAAGGTCATTTTTAAAAAAAGAGATGGGGTAGAAGAATAAATTTGATCTTGAATCAATACGGCTACTACTACAAGATGAAACTCGGATAAGGTGTTTGAAGATGTAGGATGGATAGATTTTCTCAAGAAACTCCATGGGTATGGTTACTATTTGGTATAATAGGTCATTATAAACCTTGATTAAAATAATTCCATTATGAGGGAGATCAAAATTTTATTCATCAGCTCTATCATCAACCAACTATCTAAGATACCTAAGACATGAATGCAAATAAAAGTAAAATCCTCATTTAAATACTTAAATATTTTATGAATAAGTAGAGCCCATGCCTCAATTAGTCACTATCCCATAAGGGGTAACCAATGGTATTAGAATATAATCTTTTATATAACCTTGGAGGATCATAGCTTATTGGGTCACCAAGTTCTTCACATGTGATTTTCAACATGGATCACCAGGAGGAAATGCAATAAAAATTGTGAATCATCTCATACTTGGAAAAAATAAACATAAATGGAGTATAAACATTCCCTACTTTTTCTATGGTACCATTTTGGTTATGGAAGATAAACATGTTTAGGGTGTGGCATCCATTAGACATCATGGGTTGATATAGTTGATATGCCAACACCATTTCTTGAAGAATATGTGAAAAACAAATGGGATGCATTTTTACAAGGTAAAATAAAATAAGACCAAGTTAGAGATACATTATTTATCTATATAACCCTTATATATTTTTCCATCTATAATTATTTTCCCCATGCTATGTATATATAACTTTCATTTCATTGACCCTACATCCCTCTGACCACTCTATTCATCCCTTACACCAAAATTTGGCCTAAATGAAGAAACTACAAGTGAGGCTTCATATCTAGAACCAAAAAAATATAGGAGAAGATATAAACTAAATACTTACAAAATTACTTCTAAATAAATTCTAGATCTTTTTATTGTAGACATACCTATTATGGAGATATATGATGATGAAAAGGGATATCCAAAGATCTATCATCCTAAGGTCTTAAGGATAATTTCAAGGGAGAAAATTCTAATTAGGGAGACACCACCATAAAATCAGCCATTAATATAGAGGATACTCATCCTTACTAAGGAAGATGATGTTGATATAAGACAAGATTTTATAGAACCCTTTGAAATTCTTAGCCAAGAATAACCTATTGGATATCTCGAATATTTAGAGGAGAATAAAGAATAATAATAATAAGGGGTTATGAAGGACACATCCATAATAATAGGACAAATTTTAGTCATATAAGAAGTATTTACATTTTATTAAGTAGTAGAAGATCTCCATAAACCTTCTTCATCCAATCCATTAGTGGAAAAAATAAAAAAAACTCCAGTGGTGGAAGAAGAGGAATAACCTTCTGGTCATGATGAGGAAGATTAGATGTAACAAGCCATGGCACTATTAAAATAAAAAATAGCCATGATATAAAAAGTGGAGGCAATAACATTACTCAAATGAAAATAATAGGTTAAGGAAGAAGCTATTTTATCTTTAAAAAATGATTTAGAATAAGCTAAAACTCAAAACCTTATTAAATATAATGAAATAGATCAGTTAAAATAATAAATACTAGTGCACATTGAACAAGTTGACCATGGTGTGCATGCCTAATTATATTATAATTTCATCATGTATTCTTGGAATAAATTTAAAAATGGAGGTGAAGGAAGAAAAAATACTTAATAAGTGATTTTGATGAAGAGATGAAACAACTTGTGAATTAGGAGGAGAACATCTTGCTTGTAGAAGACCTACCTTTGGGTATGGCCTCTTTCTACAATAAAAATTATATATATAGTAGTTATTGAGGATTTCATGTGGTTTTCCACATGAGTTACAAAATGACAAATAATTTATGGATGCTTATCAGAGTACTAGACCTTAACAACAAAACCTTTTGTGTGAATTCTATTTGTGAAACTTTATCTTAAGACACATGTCTTCTTTTCAAATTAATTTTATTTGTAAGTGAATTTAAACTTAATGATTTTAATTATAAAATGAAGAATCAAATTATATGGAGGGATAGTATAGACAAATATTTTGTTTATGTTAAAATTATTGTAATCTACAAGAGGCTTGAATTCCATAATCTAGATAAGTTGGTCACAAATTTCTGAAATATTTTATATAACCCCATGATTAGGATACAAAATCCAATTATCTAGAGGATATTCATCTCTAATTTTTGGTATTTTTATCAAATTCATTTTAGTACCACCCTTATTTCTTTTTATCATAGGTGGGACACATTGATTATTATTTTAAAGATATTGGATGTCATTTCTACCAACAATCTCAAATGGTTTTTCAAAAGAGCCATAAATATCATAGAATTGATTCCACAATTTGATAAAACATATGGGAAATAATGGATTGGCATGAATTATATGCCACCATTGATTCTTATCCCTATGCCATCATGGAAAAATACATCTATGGTAGAAAAATAATTAAAAAGATGGAATCCCCATTTTAGATCATATAAAGGTTACATAAGTATAAAACAACTTTATTGGGATACATATTATGACATTTATGACCTCAATAAGAAAATAGGATATATTATATCTAGAAGGGAATAGAAGAGCCCTTAGCCTTTAAGAGGACTTGTAAGAAATTAAGTGTGGGGGAAATGATGAGACCATTAAATGGATCATTATATCTAAATAATTACCTTAGTCTTCCCCTCAAAGTATTCCTATTAAGGTGATTTATATGTGTATACTATAACTTATTATTAATTTAAAATATGATATGAATATTTTATCTTAGTTATTATGTGTAAGTTATTATTGCTTGTTTACACCACTTTGTTATAACATTTTCATGGGAAAGCCATAAGTTTTATATAAACATGTCATATGGATGTGATATAATTTAAGAACATGTTTTTGGTTTCATAATACTCCTAAGAATAATCCCATAAAAATTATATAGATATCTAAATTATCTCTAGAGATTAGTAGTCTAGCTTTGAAGATCACTAGTCTAGCTCTGGAGATCACTAGTTTAGATTAAGAGTTCACTATTTTGGATCTAGATATTATTAGAAATGATTTTGAAGACTTATATAAGCTTATAAAAACATGATTTATAATAGATAAACTAATATATATTTTTTAAAATTATAGATTCTATAAATATACTTTCCAAAAATAGTATCTCTATATTTATCGATGACATTTATAGAATTTTTATCATGAGTGATTTTAAATACTATGTTTTGATATTATATCATATGAAGATAAAATGGACATTAAATATAAAATAATTTATAAATTACATCATACTTGGAATCATGTGTGAAATATAATCCAACACTTCCTCACTTGTTTCCTTGGAATGCGGAAATCAAGTTGTTATGTTTTTGTTTTGTAATCAATGACATCTTAATTAGTTTTGATCTTGTTAAGTTGTTGTCTATATTTATTATATCTTGTGAAATGTTGTGATATATAAACAAAATCCTTTTGAGTATAATAGGGAATATAAATAATAAATAATTGATATAGACATAAAAATGGTAAGATCAAGTGTGACTTTTCATTTCTATCATTGTAAGAATTTCCAAAAGTAATGATAATTTGATTTTATGAAGTTTCTAAAATTATATTTTTTTCCAATCCTATTCTAAGGGACATAAAATTCCCATTCAACCAAATAAGTAGGATCTATGTTTGGTATTTTTATGTTTATTTCATATTATTATGTGTTTTAAAGATTGGCATTCATTCTTTTATGAAAAGTGTTATGTTTTGTGTCTCACCTATAGGAATGTGTGTTTCAAAATAAAATTAATTCAAAAACAATTTATTTTCCAAAGTAGTTTTTTTTTCAAATAGATTAGACTAGATGTGTGTTTCTTTTCATGTAATTTACATTTTTACAAATAGACTAGTAATGTGTTTCCTTCAAATTAATTTCAATTCCAACAAGTGTGTTTCCTATGAAAGAATTTGAAGTTCAATAAGAGTGTTTTATTTCACAATTAATATATTATATTTTAATTCAATAAATTATATTATAAATTTAGAAGTAGAGGGTCAAAAAACCACCCCCAAAATAAACAACTATTAGTCACTATTTAACATATCTTACTACTGACTATTGTTGGACACTGAACCTAGTTTGATATGACATTAAATGAAATTATTTGATTAAATGAAGAGGACGTGATGAACCTCATAAAACATCCATATAATTGGTAATAAAATCCACACTTTCATTGAGACACATATTAAATGTCAAGTTGAATATATTTGGAAGGAATGTAGTTACTAGGAAGAATATATGTTTTATTTATGTCAATTTACCTACAATTAATTTTTTATCACAATAGTTATAATTGGATAAAAACATAAGAGATGAGAGATTTTATTTTATTGTTTTTAAATAACTTTTTTTTATGTGTTTCATCCACTATCTATATGTGCTTTTCAAATATTATGACAAAACATTGATTTAATTTAATTATTTAGTTTAGTAGTGTACCTATGACTTGGAAAATACTATTAACAAGTTTTTTGATCATGTTATAATTAACCATAAAAATTTTGTGATCATATTATCCTTATAATAGTATTATTTATGATTGTGATCATAATGTCAAAAGTTTCATCTATTTTATTATCTAATAATAGATATCCCACAAAATTAGACCTTTCATGATTCAACAAGTATACATTGATGTAATCAAATTAACATAAGTTTTCATGTGTGTGTGTGTGTGTGTGTTCAAACTTATTTAATTACCTTTAGATAGTAGAGATGATAATGTCCCATTATTTTCATGATATATTAGGACTGGTGATGCATCAAATGACATGATTAGTTTTAACATATCTAACATATTTCTCACATTTTATTAATATTTTTATATACAAATTAAGTTGCATAAATATTTTAAATCTCCTTACATTAATTTAGACTTAATTTAGTGTATTTATATAAAAAAAATCTTAAATCATCTCACATTTATTACTTATTTCTTTAATAATATTTCATTATTATGATTTTACATATTTTATTTAACATCATGTTATTTTTTATACTATAATATTGATGTCCATTATATTTTTAGAGAATGATCAAGTCGACTTATTTTAGAAAGGAACCAAAGTTACAGATGGTAGAGTATATCCAAGTAGGAGGACACTACATTGTAGAGAAGTGCGAAGAGGGTTTTTTTTTGTTAATTTAACATGATATTAGATGGAAAACTATAATTTCATTTTTTTATTTAATTAAATTTAAAATTGTGTTGGAAAATATTTAAAATAAATGATATTACATTTCCTACAAATATATGAAAATTTTGAAGCACACATATTCATGAATTCCACATATTTGTAGTAGATTATAGGACTATAGTGCTATGTAAGATGGATACTACAATGATGACACTCAAAGAACCATAAATTTTATCTTGAACTATTTGAATAGTGTAATGAATGTTAAATTATTGAAACTATTGAAGATCATAAATTAATATGTGATATCATCTTGGCCTAGGATATGGTTTTTTTTAAATTTATATTTCAAAGAAAACTCTAATAAGACCTTAAAATTTTAATATTTAATAAATTGAATGTAATAACGATGTTTATTTTATTGAATTATATGTCATAAAAATTAAATTATGTTAAGACATTATTACTGTAGTTACAATGTTTATTAAATATGAGTGAAAGATTAAATTTTGTTTTAGAAATTTATTTTTGAATTGTAATTATCAAGGTCCAAGATAGTTTTCCCTATATCCAAGCGTTAGATGGTGAAGGGAAAAGAGGTCTCAGGATAGAAATTTAAGGAGTCTCATAAATCTAGATTAATCATTAAAATGGAGGTGGTTAATGTTTAGTTTGTTAGTTTGGAGGAAAATATAACTAAATAAATCAATGTTTTGAAAGAGCTTAGTGTTAAAGGTAAAATCCCAAGGGAGGAATTAATGGAGTCTTGGTCTAATAGAGTTGTTAAAAGAGTGGGAACAGTCTAGAAATAAATACTAAGTATATTTAACCTAAATTTGGAGGATATCCTTAGGTAATAACATGTCATTCTCAATTATATGGAGAAGTAAAAATTAATAAAAGAGATCAAGCATAAAGAAAAAAGATATCAGAACTAGGAAAAAATAAGGGTGATGAATTGACAAAGAGAAACAAAGATGACATTAGTGAGGACCCATGAAAAAATATAAGAGGTAGCTTGAATAAATAAAAATAAAATAAGAGCATGATTAAGATTGTTAGAATCATGCGTAAGAAACAATCTTAGAAGATGACTATGGAAATCCATAAAGACTTAGAGGTTTATTATAATTAGTTTGTTCATGGTTTTTTTTTTGGTCCTATTTTATTGAACTTGTTGAATTTATAGCTAAAGTTATGTATAAATATAGTAGGTTTATGTAATCTTTATTGTCATCTCTCTCTAATTTTATTTTTTTTAAATTTGATGTGTTATCCTTTTCTATTATAAAGGTTATGGAATAATCCAAAACCCATTTTTTAACCAATGTCTATAATTTTTTATCAAACTAATAATATATTAAGATTAATGTTTAATTATGTAATCTAACTATTTTTAAAACTAAACATAACAATATTTTTCTTAATTTCAATGGATATGCATTAGTAGTAATGTTTCACCATAAGTTTGAGCATTCACATTTGTTGATGATATTGTCTTTTAAGAAAACAATATAATTATATGGTGATGCAAAAATAAGAAAGATTTGAATTTTTTTAATATAATTAAATTATGTGAAATTTAATTTTAGTATGCAATTTTAGCATATTTTTAAAACTCAACCATACTTATAGCACCAACTTTTTTTTGATGTGAAATAATTTTGACTAAACACAATAAAGGAAAGAGAGGATGAAGAGTTGGAATTTGTCCATGAATAATTCAAAGGTGAAAGATGTGAAAGCATGTGAGCATGGCACTCTCTTATTTTGTCAAGTTTATAGTGTCTCACAAATTTTAAATTACTTTATTAGAATTTATTGGATCCGTTGAACATTTATAATCAATTTAACATTATTTAACATTACTATAGTCCATAGGATATATAATAAATAAATATGTCATAGTTAAAATAATAATAAATCACATACATTAGTCATATTATATATAAACATTTGAAGATATTATATTATAATAACCACAAGACCCCAAGTCATGGAGGACTCTCATTTTCTCAATATGGATTCAACAAACAATGTAGATCCTTTGAAACATTAAATCCACTTTATCTGACTTCGTATATAAACTTTTTGTGAAAACAATATATCAACATACCATGATCATATCTTGAAAACCAATTAAAATCATAATGTAAACTATTTTAAACAAACTTTAAATATAAAAGTTAATACACACGGTGATTATATTAGGATCATGGGGTTATACATTCATAGACTCTCTTAGAGAACACATTAACTTTAAATCAAAAGGGGCCTTTGTCAAAATTTTAATTTATGGATTTCACCTTATACTATCACTAGATTTATTATTCATGAAGATATATATACTTAGAATGAAAATAAATGTGAACCTTGATATTAAATTTATAGGATGTGGCCACAAAGTGATTAATTATTTCACAAGGGTGAATTAAGTGTAAACTTTTAAAATTTAGATAAATGCATGTGGTTGACTTTTTTTACAAGGGTACAATGTGACTATTTTATATATGATAAAAATATTTTTGCAATACTTTCATGCCATTTTTTTAATGTTTTTTACATTCAACCAATGTAATAAAAAGATTAATCTTACATGTCATGATGTGATTGGTTAATATGAGGTAGAATTTTGAAAAATATTAGACAATAATATGACAAATATTAGGTGTTAATTGTATACTATCATTCCCATTTTTTTATATTCAAAACAAGCATGACACAAATTTCCATGAATAAAACACCAATGAACATGGATATATAAAAAACTTCATTCAATCACACATAAAAATATGGATCCTATAATTATCATAAGACTTAACATATACAAGCCATAATTAAGAAGCCCATAGTCCTAATTAATCTATTCATCACTTGTATGCAAAAAATGTGATTTTACTTATGATGTTGATACGTCCATAAAAATAATTCTTGACTAATGTTGATGTTTTAAGGTTCCAATGCCTAGCTCAAATTTTTTCAAGCCTAAGTGATCAGGGAATGTAGATGTGTCATGTGTCATAATTATGGACATCATGTACATCACTAATCACCTAACCATTCAGGATCCCATACTTTATAATACTACCATATGATAGTTCCTCATATATTATAAATCATGGAGGCATTTGGGTATTATCCCCCTAATGGTTTAATCTTCCCAGCCTTCAACTTCAAGCATTGAGCTCTATGAGTCCATCAAATTATGGAAGAATTTGGGTATTAACCCCAATAGATCTTTTTGATCCAATTCAACTTAGAGATTCCTACATACTTGATTACATATAATATATAAGAATTCAAGTATTAACACCAATGGCATAAGCCCTTTGATCCTCAATGCTCTAAGACACTAAAACTTAATAGCTCCACTAAACTTGATAGTTCTATGGTACTCCAGGTCTTTACAATATTAATCATTCTTGATAATATTCAAGGCTATCAAGATGATTCCATGTAGCATCATCCGACCAACTTTCAAAAATCTTAAAATTTGGCTAAAGCAAAAGCTAAAATTAAAACCTAATGCTAAGATCTTAAGACCATGTGGGAATTAAGGATTCAAATATGGAATAAAAGTGATATTAAAATTAATTAAAGTGTACAAAATTATAAAAATGAACTAAGGAAAAGAAGAACTATTAAACCAAAAGCTATGCAAAATAATTTGGTAAGGCTAGAATCAAACACTTTAAACAAAGGACAACAAGCATCTAAGGCCTAAATCTGAAATTGATCAAATCATTAAAATAAGACTAAGTCTACATCAATATAATGAAACTAAAACAATACTCTAATTGATTTATGAAATATACTAGATATTCACAAGGCAATTTCAATCTTAATAATCAACCAATTTAATCCTTAGAAAATCAAAACTATAACATTAACATAAAGACCTAATTTAGTAAAATAAGGATAAGAAATTTTATAAAATGTAAAGGCAAAGAGTCCATAATTGGTCTTCCAAACTATTATTCAATCAATAATTAATTCTTTCAACGGTTTATTCAATTAAACCCATCTGATTAGATTGCATGGTTATTTAGGTAGCAGAAGAGCTTAGCTCAATTATAAATTTATTCTTCTTAAAAATTTGTTTTGTAATAGGAAAAGTCTAAATAAAAAACTTACTTACTGATTTGATTAAGGGACCCTTTCACAAGATACTTCATTACCATAATATGATCAATATTTGGATTTAAAAATCAATCTATATTGTTATTCCCAATAACAATTACTCAACTACTTATTGTATTCCACTAAATGAAGGTAGTCAAAATGAATATAATAAAAAGGGTACTCTTTAATATCAAAAAGTGTTTATTATCATTATGTTTAAACCAATTAGAGATAATTATTATTTTATTAAAATAGACATAAAGGCCTAAGAATTACTCCTCCTTAGGTATATTACTAAAAGTAAACCCTAATGTTTTATTCAATATCATCATCTCAAAGAGTTATTTAAGACTTTATATTATGAAGATTATACCTTATCACATAAATGGTTTACCAACTAGGTTCATGTAAACTAAAAATGCAACCTTATCATCCATAGCATAGGTAATCTTACTCACTTACCCTCATATAATATAGATCCTTGATATAAATATCATATAATAGTAAAATCAATATAATAACTCAAGATGTAATGAATAAGCACTCAAAATATATTCAACTA
>JARHVA010005889.1:952500-1042500 GCA_037957365.1 Torreya grandis | reverse complement strand
GGATATAAACTTAGCTAATTAAGACTCAATATATAACACAAGTGAGAGAGAAGAAAAGAAAGTCATAGGAGAGAGAAGATTGACAAGTGTCCATGTGAGTTAAATACAAGAGAGGAGTTAGGGAACTACCTAAAATTTCCAATATTACATGTTTATCCACTCTAAAGATGTTCTAACTCTCCAAGTGGCGTGGGAGTTGAAATGCTTTTTTGACAACTTGACTAGCTTCTTAAAACTGCCCTTTGTCTTGACATGTTGAAGGAAAGTGGACTTATTGATAATTATATTATTTTATCCTACCTATTTTATATAATATTGAAACCTCTCAACTAAATCCATCAGGTTCTATTTTACACATCACCTCTTTCTCTTGCAAGGTGTCTAGAGGACTCTTCATCTCCTTAGGCCAATTTTGCATACAATTTTCAAAACATGGATTTGTCTTATTCAGCTCATCAAAACTTCATGGATGGCATATTAACATCATATTATACCTTAAAAAATCCATTTTTATGTCTCAAAATAGCCTCAATAATTAATTCTCTACCAAAATCCTCAAATAGGCCTCATTCCTTATAACCCTAAAATCATACAAACCTCCTTATTTAGAGACTTTTCTAGATGATGATGAGAACATGAGGGAATATTATAGTACCCAATATGTCCTTACATCTCTAGGTTTAATTTAATGCTTAGAGAGTGAGTGGAGATATCTCATTTTGCCTTTTCTCTCTCTTAACTAGGTCTCAATTAGGCATCCTTGCCAAGTGACTAAAAAATGGATCTATAGGATAACCATACATGATAAACCTTAAAAAAGTGTATAATTAAGTTATGAAACATCCTCCCCATCCTCCAGTCCAAATTTTAAGATCTAACAACTTGTACATACCTATAAAATAGGAAAAATCAATATTTTTAGGCTTATTCCATACAATTTCATATATTACCATACAAACCAATAACATGGGATGATGTTAAGTGGAGTATTGAAAATGTTATAGGTAATTTTTAAGTTTTTATGATCTTTTTGAGGCATATAATCTCATTTCTCTCTCATCAAGTATTTATGGCTCTCTTAGGTAGCCTGAAAGTGCATTGAGCTCTTAATGATAGTTCATACAACTCAAATCATGAAACCACAAAAAAATTACACAAAATAGAATTTAATTAAGGTATTTAACTTCCATTATGATTTTAAGGCCTCATTTATTACTTTTTTTCCATACCAAGAAAAATAAACTAGCCTCTCGGGCTACAACTAGGCATTTTATGAGGTCTGAGAGTAATCTAGGGTCTATAGGTGTTTCTTGAGTTTGGTCTAAGATCCAATGAACTCAATGGGGTGTTTTTTGTTCTCCTTAACACTTACCAATTATTCTCTAGACCAAATTTCTTCCATTAATTCTCCAAACAATCTGCTTGACTAGGCCTAATGTTCTAGAGCCTAGATGTTTAATTACCCTAAGTGATTATTTTCATCTCTTTCATTCACTATTGGAGGTGTAAGACATTATGAAATGTTTGTATGTGTCATTAAACATCCCTTAAGGGTCCTAAAATTTTCAAATCAACTCCTACTCAATTCACTTCACCACTTCTCTTCTAGGCTTCCTATGTAAGACGTATATGCACTCAAGCCTATGTAGGGTTTAGAATAGGGGTTGACTATGTTATCTTTGTTGTTGAAGTTTATATTATGAGGGACTATGTTCTCACTATTTAAATCAAGATCCATTTACGTTTCTCTCCCTTAGTCATCATTTAGTCTTTGAACCTCTTTCAAACCAAGTAAATCTCCCATAAGAGAGTAAAATTGTAGGTTGTTATTGGGGTGAGTAGGTAGAGTTTAGACATTTTTCATTAGGTATAAAGGATAAATTACTTTGGGGCCTTATGAAATAATTAATAACTAGCCCTCACTCCCTTAGAACTATTCATGAACCTTTCAAAAAACTTTCTCAAGAGTGAACAAGAAGGCCTACTCTTACTCTAACTAAGGAAACATGGTTTCAAAGTTTGTCTTTGCTTTGGGTGAGTTAGAGAATCATGTGAAGTTATCTTAATGTTGTGAAATAATTTTCACATTTTATAATTATCCTTAGATCCCACAAAGTTATACATTGTTAAGAAAACACCAAATTCTCCCAAGGTAGACTTATATGTTTACTTAGGACTTTATGACCCCTATTTAATCTCTTTCTCTACTCCAAATATTTTCTTAGGATCTCTTTAACCTCAAACTTATTTCTAACCCCTAATCACAAATGTCATTATCTCAAGTTTTTGAGAGACTTTTAGTTTTTTACACACACTTATAGGTGATCATCTGCCTATGTATATTAGGATTGTGACTATCAACTTGATTTTTTAGGAGAATTGATTTTTGAATTGAAACTCTCCTCAAACTCTTGAATGGCTAAGGACCTTCCTTAACATATTGAAAAATTAGTTCTCTCATCAACATTGCCATCCAAGATAGACTTTTCAATAGTTTACTATAGATGATAACAAGAGAGTTTGATTGTGTTTTTAGGATTCTGAGGTCTTAAAAGCAATCCCTAAACCTTTTTAAAATATATTCCATTTTATTTTTGATGTTTTAAAACCATTATTAGTGCCCTAAAACTTTAGACCTCCATTAATCCTCACTATCTCAAAGCATTTCTCTTAACTGGCTATAGGTAGTGTTTTTAAACATTTGATTATGTATATGATTTAACTATATTCTAGGCCTTACCTTACCAAAACTAAGCCTCTAAATGGTTTTATCATGTTTTTGTGATGTCCCAAGACACTTATTAATGTCTTGAATTATCATAGCATTTCCATGCCTTTATTCAAGTCTCATTCTCTCAATTGGGTGTAGGTGTTAATTTTAGGGAAGTTTGGCCTCATGGCATCTATAGTTTTCAAGTATCATAAATATGTAAATATTACTTCACTACATGTATATATATTTTTTAAAACATCTTTAATCTTTTATTATCTACCCTCACTGTCCACATAGTCCTGTAAGTCATTAGGTTGTCAACTCATTCACCACTTGGCCTCAGTTGATTTGAATATCCTTATTAGTTTATTAAACTTTCAAACTTGAAACATCACAATGTTTTTATTTAATATAAAACTTCTTTGAACATTGACAATCATTATATTTTCATTGAATTTGTAGACCTACAGGTCTTCAGACCCATAGGTCTGTAACCTATGTGTAGAAGCCTTAAAAGTGTGAATGTGTATGATAGTGTTAAAAGACCATTTTAATTTATTGAATAAAAACATCAAACATGAAACACATCTTCAAGTTCTCTTGAAACACATACTCAAACCACTCAAATCACCTAATAATTATGTAGACACAATCCTTAATGGTGAGTGAAGATGTGACCATGTGTAACTTGTATAGAATATATATATGATTAGGAATAAATTAATTTGTTATTAATTATGGTATGAGACCATGTAATTACACTTTGATGTATTAGACCACATGAATAACTCTTGGGACATAGAAAACTAACAGTCACTTACAAATTGCTCACAAGAGAGACTTTTCTTACCAAAGGACCATTTAATCATGCCACCATGATGAATTAATGTGTGTGAGACATATAAATATTATTTATAGATTATTATAACTAGTTTCAAGTATCCAATAATTCACACTTTATTCTAGAGTTATACCAAACTCATCTTATGGGGTTTTGATCTCTTAAAAAATAGTCTATCTCCTTAGAAATTTTTCATAAAGATAAGGACACCCATACAAATAAAAATTATTAAAATTGAAATACCATATGGTTAATAATTTTTTTTCAAAATATCATACCCTAACTCTACCTGTACGACCTCTACCACCAGATTGAATTTGGTCTTCATTAGCTTGTGAATGGGATGATGGAAGAGATAAGTGGTTTTTTTAAACTGTGAGAGTTCAAAATTCATTCTAATAATTTTTTTGACCTATATAATCTCAATTATCATTATAAATCTCTTTTCACTTGCACATGACTTCAACAAGTTTGTACAACTTCTTTAACTCCTCAAAATGGTGTTGAAATACAAGATTATGTTCTTTGTTTAACAAACTAATAGTTTTGGTAGTTTTTAAATTTATCCATGGAAATTGGAATGTATTTTTTATGTATTTTTCACTCAGGTAAATTTTTAATACACAAATGTTATCCAAAATCACCTTTTCACTCATTTTCACCACCTTCAAACTAGAAAATGAACTTTAGACATTCCAAAACTTAATGAAATGTTATTAGAAGATGTTTAAGACATAAAATTACCTTAATAAACCCATAATAACATATGACACAAATTGATCATGCCTTATCTCTCTATGACATGCCTAGACCATTATATGACCAAAACATGACTTTACCTTAATTTCTCCAAACTAACCTTAACTAATGATAACAAGGTTAAATGAAGGATCTAGGGAACCTATATGGCATAAAAATACAACATGAAAGTTTTAAACTAGAGGGGGGTGACCAATTTAACTTGGGGTTAAATTAAGTCAACATTCTTGGTAATTCATAGTAGTGGTATGCATGCAATGCTAATAGGACCAATAACACTTCATGTTCATTGGGTAATGGAGTCTCTTTCACTCAATTTTATAGCTAAATATACTTTTACCATGACACAACAAACTATTTAAACCTTCACAACATGAAAATAAAGACAACAAGACACAAACAAAGTAAAACATACATATATGTTATCAAGCACTTTTGAAACACAAAAACAACATAAGTAAACTAGACTATATATAAACTAACTTGAAAAATAACTCTTCTTCTTGGATCAAAGGTTAATCTTGCACAATTTTTTTCTCTATGAGATGAAAGAGTACATGAAGAAAATTTCCTTTTGAACCTTATTATTGGTTTCTTCAACTCCTTCATGCTTGCTAATCTTCTTAGCATGATCTCAAATACAATAATGACATATACAAACATGTCACATATGAAGGTGAATTAATCTTATGTTTCAAAATTATTCTCATGAGACTCCTCAGCTAAAACTTTGTCCAATGATGCTTCATCTAAGAATATATCTTTGACATTAGTGGCATCTTGAGTGAGATCAAATTTATCACCAATTACTGCAAGCTCATCAATCTCTTCAAAGAGATTATCATACTCAACCCAATCCTCATCATTATCATCAATTAAGACATCTTGTTTGATCTCCTTATGCATATGACATTCAACCTTGCAAATTATTTCAATCTCATGAAGGAAATAAATATGTGATGCCAATCATCTTTATCTTCTTTCTCTTCAAGAATCATAACTACTTCAACTTAATCTTTTTGGTCATTATGTACTCTATCAGCTTCAACTTTCTTACTTTAAGAGTCTTCAACTTTGAGGTTGACTACAACTTACACAATTTTGTATGGCATAGGATCTTATTTTTGGATCATACCATAAAGAGGTGAGGTAACTTCAAGAGTCTCTTCAAACTGATTTATAGGAAGTGTAACCCCTTGGAGGGCCTCAAAATCATTATAAATGTCACTGAGCTTCTACCATTAATCATATTATTCTATGGAATCAACAACACCTTCATCTTCCATTATTTTTCATATTCAAAATCTTGATTATGCTCATGAGTCTCAACCAACTTAGTTGATGTGATGTTCTTTTTCAAACACATTCTCATCCATGTCTTGATCAACCTCTTCATGAGTAGTTGTAACATCATCAAGTTCATTACTTTTTCCATTCAATAAGATTGACTTATTCTTATTTTTACCAAAGAGAGTATCTATAGTGAACACTTCATCATAGACACTTGAGTTATCTTCTTTATCAACTAAAAATTTAGCTTTATTTTCTTCACTTAACTCCCATAGGATGGGTTCTTATTCAAGAAGTGATGTGGTGGAAGGGTGGTGAATAGGTTCATGGGTTGGAGAGAGAGTGTGAGGTGTGGTTTATGGATCATGAATGGGCTTGTGGATGGAGGTTTCTTAAATGAACTCTTTGGGAGATGAAAATTTGGGTTTGGTAATTGGAGAGACATTTATCCACAAGATTTTCACTTTTCTCATAGCCTTATTGAGAATCTTAAATAGATGAAAAATTATCTTCAACCTCTTAGTTTTCCCACTTCTCTATTCTATCTATCCACCATTGGATATAGAGTCTCATTTCATTTAAATCATCACTGATGACATAGTGGGCTTCCTCTTCAACTAACCTCCACTTACTCATAAATAATTGAACTAACTTCCTTAAATTTTCTATGAGATTAATAGGGATCACATCAAGTTTGTTATCCTATTTTCTCATTAATTTTTTTGAATTATATTTGGCATGAGTGCCAACAAGGATTTAGCTTGAGGTGGAATTTAAGTAGAAGGAGAGGGGGAATAGTAGGGGTTTTGGTGAGCTTCAACATGTTGATTGGATTGAATAATTATATATTATGATCCATTATAACTTTATTTTAAATTAATAACATCATCTGATTCCTCATGACAAGGCTTATAGGGATCATATTGAGGTTGATATGGTTTATATGGTTGGTAAACATCATATTAAATCTAATAAGAATATACTTATTATTACTCTTCTTGATAGGCTTATTCATAGGGCTTCTCAACAACATTGTGTTCATATTAAGGGGTAATAATATGACCATATGACTATGATGACTCATAAGGAGGGTAATAATCTTGATAAGACTATCGAGGCACATAGTTGGGGTCATGACAAGGCTGATAAAGAGGTGTATAGTATAAGCTCTCATCATATCTAGCCATGCCAACTTCATGAGTAAAATTAAAACATAAGATGTTATCAAAAAAAATTCACAATAAATACTTGGGTTGATAAAAATAGAAGATTTCATTTGGAGTTGTCATTGGTGTTTGTTAAATGCCTCCAAAGGTTAATAGTTAAAAACAAACACTAAGAATTCTTCCACTCTTTTAGACATTGGTCCCACCAGGCATGTTAAAATTATTGTCACTCAATTTTTAACATTTTAAGAGTTAATTCAAGCCTTCTCCAAATTGAGTGGAACATGGGATTACCTCTAAACCTATGTGTTATCTGTATAAGGGGTAAACCTATAGATTGAAGGGATAGCTCCCTTGATATGTTCATTTGAGCTCATCACCTATATTAATAAAACATTTGGATATAAAGGGAGAGATAAAAACTAAATTTAACCTATCCTAATGATTTGATTCACCAATTTTAACTTGACCACTACCAACAAAATGTAATTACACTTCAAACAAAATCCTAACCTATACATGTCACTACTCCAAATCTACCCCTTCCATTAATATTTTTGATGAAATTTTATGAAGAAAAATTAATATAGCACCACTAAAAAAAAGTTCATTACATAATAATAATGGAGATACAACTCACTAAACTCATGAAAAATTCATTGGAAAACATCAAGAGACCTATAACATACTTTCAAAGTTAAATATGTATACAAACAAGGACAACAAACTAAGGAAGAGAATCTATCACTTAACAAGATCAACTAGCCTAACATACACATTTAAAAAACACATGTATAAGGTAAAATAGATTGATATTTATTGATTAAAGGATAAAAATTATCAAGGATTCACCATACTTAGGTGGAAGATACAAACTTAGCCAATTAAGGATAAAAGTATAACACAAGTGAGAGAAAAGAGAAGGCATATGAGAGAGAAGATTAACAAGTGTACATGTGAGTTACAAACAAGAGAGGAGTTAGGGAAATTCCTTAATAGGTCAAAGATTCCATATGTATCTCTTATGAATATGATCTAACTCTCCAAGTGGCATGTGATGTGAAATGTTTACTTGACACCTTGACTAGATTCGTAAAATTGCCCTTTGTCTTGACATATTAAAGGATAAGTGGCCTTTTTGATAGTAAAATAAATTTATATAACATATTTTCTCTAATATTGACACCTCTCAATTGACCCCATTAGGTTCTCTTTGACACATCACCTCTTTTTATTACAAAGTGTGTAGAGGACTCTACATCTACTTAGGATAATTTTGTATAAATTTTCAAATATTGGATGTCTTCTTCATCTCATCAAAACTTCATGGATGGAATATTAAAATCATATTGGACTTGAAAAAAATCCCTTTTTATGTCTCAAACTAGCCTCAATAATTTATTCTCTACCAAAAGCCTCAAATAGGCCTCATTCATTATAGCCCTAAAATCATATAAGCCTCCTTGTTTATATATTTTTATGGATGATTATGAGAAAATGAGGGCATATTATAGTACCTAATATGTCCTTACAACTCCAATTTCAATTTCATTCTCTGAGCGTGAGTGGAAATATCTCATTTTACCTTTTTCTCTCCTAACTAGGCCTTAATTAGGCCTCCCTACTAATAGAATAAAAAATGGATCTATAGTCTCCCCACACATCCCTAAAACCAAACAAGGTTTTTTATTAAATTATATAACATCCTCCCCATCCTCCATGTCAAATTTGAAGATCAAACAGCTTGACTGAACCTACAAAATAGCAAAAAATAGTGTTTTTTAATCCTATTCCATATGATAATATACCAAAAAATGGCATAGTATGATGATAAATGGAGTCATGACCATGTTTTGGGTCATTTTTAAGTTTTTATAATCCATATAAAGGCATAAAATCTTATTTCTCTCTCATTGGGTCTTTATGGCTCTCCTAGGTAGCATGAAAGTTCCTTGAGCTCTTAATAATAATTCATATATATCAGGGCATGAAACCACAAAAAATTTACATAAAATGGAAGTTAACTATGGTATTTAAATTACCCTAGGATCTCAAGGTCCCATATAGTACCTGTGTTCCATACCAAGCAAAAGAAACTAGCCTATCAAGCTACAGCTAGGTGTTTTATGAGGTCTAAGAGTAATATGGGGTTTGTAGGTGATTTTTTGAGTTTGGTATAAGATAAAATGACCTAAATGAGGTATATAAAGTTATAATTTAAACATACCAATGATTATTTGACCACATTTATTGAATTCGGTATCTAAAAACCCTAGTTACTTAGGCCTAGGTTTCTTGAACCTAGATGCTCAACTTACCCTAACTATTTTTTCATCTCTTTCATTAATTTTTTTAGGTATAATAAATTTTTAAAGGTTTTTATATGTTATTAAACATCCCTTAATTATCTTAAAAGTTCCAACTCAAATCCTAATGACTTCACTTCACCACTTCTCTTCAAGTTTGCCTATGTAATCTTGTGTATGCACTCAGGGTTGTGCAGGGTTTAGAACAAGGGTTGAATATGTTTCCTTTGTTGTTGAGTTTGATATTTTGAGGTAATATGTTCTTAATATTTAAACCATACTCCAATTACCTTGATCTCCTTGAGTCATCATACAATATTTGAACCTCTTTCAAACCAAGCAAAGTTCCTATAAGAGAAAGTGAAATCGTAGTTTGTTATTGGGTTGAGTAGGAAAAGTTTAGAAGTTTGTCATTAGGTATGAAGTTAAAATGACTTTGGTAAATTATGTAATGATAAATTAAATAATTCATAACTATCCATCACTCCCTTATAACTATTCATAGATCTTTCAAACAACTTTCTCAAGAATGAACAAGAAGGCGTATTTTTACCCTTACTAAAAAATAGGGTTTCAAAATTTGTCTTTGATTTGGGTGAGTTAAAAAGTTGTGTGAATTTATATAAAAAAATATAAAAACTTTTCATATGTTTCATTTATCCTCAAATCCCACAAACCTATACCTCTTCAAAAAAACAACAAATTCTCCCAAGGCAGACCTGTGTGTTCACTTAGGACTTTGTGATCTCTTTTTAGTATCTTAATATACTCCAATGATTTGATTATGATATATTTGACCTTGAAATTATTTCTAAATTCCAAATACATATTCCAATATCTTAGGTTTTAGAGAGACTTATAGTTTTTGCATAGACTTAAAGGTAACTATTTGACTATGTATATTACTAATGTGACTATCAACTTGATGTTTTAGGATCATTGATTTATACATTTAAACTCTCCTAAAACTCTTGAATGGATAAGTACCTTCCTCAACACTTTATAAAATTAGTTCTCTCATCAAAATTTCCATCAAAGATAGTCTTTTCAATGGGTTAATGTAAGTGATAGCATGAGAGCTTTACTGTGTATGTAGGCTTATTATGTATTCAAAAAAATCTACAAACATTTTTAAAAGGTATACCATCATATTTTTTATATTTCAAAACCATTATCAATTCCCTAAAACTTTATAAATCCACTATTCCTCACTATCTCAAAGCATTTCTCTTAAATGGTTGTAGGTGGTGTTTTCGGATAGTCGACTATGTTTATGGTTTGACTATATTTTAGGCCTTTCATTACCAACATTGATCCTCTCAATGGTTTTATAATATTTTTGTGATTTCCAAAGACACTTATAAATTTATTGAACTATCACATTATTTGCATGCATCTATTCAAGGCCCATTATCTCTATTAGATGTAGTTTGACTATATGTCTTGAATTAGGGGTTTTCAAACCGCCTCATTACATTTTTAGTGTTTATATCTCATAAAAAGCTCATTATTACTTCAATTAAAGTCTATATATTTTCCAAAGCATCTTAAATCTTTGATTCTTTACCCTCACTATCCACATTCTTATAGGTGTTGATGAGCCATTAGGTTGTCAACTGGGTCACCACTTGGTTTTAGTTACTTTGAAGATCCTTATTGTTATATGAAAATTTCAAATTTTAAACATCATAATGTTTTTATGGTATATATAACCTTATTTTAACATTGAAAATCATTATATTTTCATTGAAGTTGTAGACTTACAAGTCTATAGACTTTTAGGTCTGCAGCTTGTGTATAGAAGCCTTAGAAAGTGTGAATGTGTATGGTGGAATTCAAAAACCATTGTAATTTATAGAATAAACACATAAAACATGAAAAATGGCTTTAAGTTATCCGGAAACACATAATCAAACCACTCAAATCATCAAATTATTATGTAGACACACAGACATAATCCTCATTAGTAAATGAAGATGTGACCATGTGTAAATTATATGAAATATATATCTAATTATGAATAAAATAATAAACTTTTATGGATGGTAGGATAGTATTAAATAACAATTAGATGTATTGGACCACCTAAAGAACTCTTGGAACATATAAAACTAACAATCACTTGTAAACTACTCACAAGAGAGACTTTTCTTGAAAAAGGACCATCCAAAAATGCCACCATGATGAATGAATTTATGTGAGACATATAAGGACCTATTATAAATAATTATAATTGGTCTTAATTAGTTAATAATACACACTTTATTCTAGAGTTACAACAAACTCATGCTATAGCATTTTGAGATCTCAAAAAGTAGTCTGCCTCCTTACACATTGTTCATAAAGATAACTATACCAATACAATTAAAATTTATGTAAATTATAATCCAATATAGGTTAAAATTTTGTCTAAAATATCATTCCCCAACTCTACATGTATGGCATGTACCATCTTATTGAATTTGGCCTTCACTAGCTTATGAATGGGATGATGGAAGAGTGAAGTGGTTTTCTATAAATATGAAAGTCCAAACTTTATTCCAAGATTGTTTTTGACATGTAGAAGATAAAGGGACGTTTTTTTATCTATTTTTACTTGCACATGAGTTCAATTTTTTTTTTAAACTTCTTTAACTTCTCAAGATGCCATTAAAATGCATGATTTTGAGATTTCTCTGATAATATAATAGGTGTGGTAGTTTTTTAACTAATACAATGAGCTTAAAAGGTGTGTGGTATGGATTTTTCACTTAGGTAACTTTTTCATAGACAAATGGTAGCCAAAATCACCTTTTCACTCATTTTCACCACATTCAAGCTAGTAAATGAACTTTAGGCACTCCAAAACTTCATGAAATGTTGTTAAAATATGTTTGAATCCCTAATCGACTATGAAAAAACTTTAACATGTCTTATCTCTCCATGACATGGCTAGACCACTCTATGAACAAAACATGACATTACCTTAACTTCTCCAAAATAACCTTAAATATTGCTAACAAGGTTAAATAAAGACTCTAAGGAACCTATAAGGCATGACATGATGATGAAAATACCATATGAAAGTTTGAAATTTAAGGATGGTGATGAATTTAACTTGGGGTCAAATTTGGTCAACATTAAGATGGCATCAGTGATCCAATAGTTTTCTAGAGAATATAACCAAATCATTTGCATAGGAAATTTGGTCTACCAAAACCATTACTAATATGAAAATAATCCACTAACCATTTAGAGAATTAAACTATGTCATTGGCATAGGGATATGGTTCTAAATAGAACATACATTAAATAATTTAGGATATGCAATAATTGTGCCTCTTTAGAAGTCATACTTACAAAAAGTCTTTGGTCATCACCTAGTAAGGTGTGATTTGGCATTGAAATCGAGCCTTACTAGCTTTAACATGATAATTTATATATATTGTTGCCTATAATTATGTCCCACTTATATATAAATACATAATGTTTATGTAAAAATAGATACATGGCTATCATTTCAAGAGAAGGGAATTTCCATAGTGACCACATTTTTATTCATGTTGACACATATTACTATACAAGTGTCAAAGTAAGTTAGAATCTTAAGCTATCAAAATCAACAAGTTATCATCCTAGAAGAATTTAGCAATGCCAAATGTTTTCATTCAATTAACTACTATTGTCTTCAAATATTACACCCTAGAAGAGGTTGTTCAAGCCTCTTAAAGATTTGGCCAACATGGGAATACTTTCAGATGTGTGGGGTACTTATAGTGGAAGTAGACCTCTAGAATTGAAAGGGATAGCTCCCTAGATATGACTTGATGTGCTTATGCTACTAAAACTACCTATTATGGGTGAAAAGGGGAAGAAAAATACATAAATTAAATCTAAACTAGGATGTGATACACCAAGAGTTGCTTCCATTCATACTCTTGGAATTTCCATAACGAACTAAGATAAACAAACTAGCCTCAACACCATTAATGGAGCTTCCTAGCATTAGTATTCTCATGAAGATAAATAATAGCTCAACAAAAGAAGGAAAGTGAAGGGAAGGTTAGATATGACACTACCAAACTTATACACACTTTAAGAGTCTATTGCAGTAGCATACACTTCATGAAACCTATTAGGAGAGAAGTCATTTGCAACAACACATTCAAAGATTACATGAAAATAAGATGAACTCAATCTATACTTGACATTCAATATGGATAAGTTCAACACATAGTGAAAACGGACTTAGAGTATAACTAGATTTCTTTTCATTAGCCTAAGTACAAATCAAGGTACAATTTTGGTATGGATTTGCCATACCAACTATTGAAATCCTTTACAATATCCAAAATGGCTCATATTTATATAATTTATAAGAAGAGAAAGAGAAAAGTTGAAGAGGCACAAGGACAAGTGTCAAAGGTGATAATTTGCTATAAGGCATGTGAATGGAATGAAAAATGAGTCATGAAATTGAATTACACTTGATCACATCCCAAATTAGCCACCTCTTCCAAGTGTGGTGTAGAAATCACTACTCCTTTATGAAACTACCTTGATCATGGCTTATTTAAGAATTCCAAGGCATGCTATGGAAAAATGTCTCATGTATGATGAGGAGATAGAGTTACAAATATGATTCCACCTATATTGGGAGTTTCTTTCCTCATGAAATTCTCTTACATAAGCTCATCATCACTTTGCAACCATGATCACTCTCCAATTGGCTTGTTTTAACACTTGAAACTAGAATATTTCAATATTCCCCAAATAATCCATAATATGGGTATTTTTAAACATGTTAGGACACATCATATGCTTGGTTTCATTAGAAACATCATAAAAACCCACCAAACTTGAGTTTTCACTTTGTCCACTATGTCATTCTAGATTCCATTTTAGATAGGTTTAATAGAGAGAGATAACAGAGGCACTTGTGAGTATTTCCAAGGTATGAAAATTGAATGTATTTTTGGCTCAAGTCCCAAGCTATCTCCCAAAGTGATTGGCATCTCATGGTCACCTTCAAGACCTAAAAAACATAAAAACTTATCAATAAAACTTATTTATTACATCATTTGTATGGATTCCATATAATAAATTCCATAGATTTAACTCTCATGGAGTTATAAACAACTTCTCTTTTATGATCATGGTCAAATTCATTCATATGGATGCACTTTTGGCTTGATTTATACCATTAGGTCACAAAATATGGTTTGAGAGGGTTTTGGTGTCACTAGCCCTCTTATCATTTGTTCATGAATATGTAACATTGTAATTACTTCCAAATTACACTAAGGGATCCTTAATGACCTTCTCCAACTCTCATAAATACCTCTAGGTCCCATGCATCAGCTCATGAAAGTTATGATCATTTGATCTTGACCATTTGAGCCATTTTATGCATTTTGTGAAGGTTTTGAATGTTTCCAAGCCCAAATTATATTCTAAGTGGATTTTATTGAAAACCAGTGGTTAAAAAACCTATATATGAATCCTATGAACATGTTTCCATACTTTTAATATATCTTTTATAACTAGAAATGAAACCTTACCCCTATTTGGCGTTAGGCCTAGACCTTACCAATAGGTCTGTTAGCTACTTGAGACTCAATTTGACCCTTCATTAGCTTAATTTTCCTATTGATGACTTAGAAACCTGTAATTTACCTCTTAAAACACTAATTAATTAATTTTAAATCATGAACAAAGTCAAAAATGCATATGCCCCTTAGTTTGGCTTCTAGGCTTAAAGGTTTCCTTCATGCATGACTGTAACCCTTCTTGTGTAGGGTACCCTATTTACTTAAAAATATTATTTAAAGGTTATTTTTTTCTTTTTAGTTACCATACATATTATCCAACCTTAATATGGTCCTTTATTTCCCAATGGTCATCAATTTCATCTTTTTCTCAAAATTGCCATCTTCATGCAAGCTAAAATTGCCCTTGCTCTGAGATAAAATAGAGAGGGGTTTCACTATTAGTATTGAAAATTTGATTATTTTATGGTTTTTAATATGTAATTATTATTATATTTACCATTTTTTATCTCATAATTCCTTCATTAGATCATCCAGCTCTCCAAATTTGTAGGGTGGACTTTTGGAGAAAGCAAAGTTTGAGGGTATGCAGGGTGTAGGTTGGGTCTGGATATCTTAGGGGTTTATTTTAACTTTATTAGTACATGGAATGATAATTAATACCTTAAATTATTTATTTAAATCATCCCATATTATTCTATCCACTCAAACACCTTATTATGCTCTTGGAAATGTAGAACTAGGCCTATCATTGCTTAGAAAAGATAATCCCTAGTTATGCTTGGCTATGGGTTCTATTATCTTAGTTTTAGGTTTTAAGAGAAAAAAAATATTTTGATGTTATAAATATAATAAAGGTTGATCCTCCACCATTTTTATAAGCCAAGCTTACTCTTTTGCATTTATACATCCCTTAATTTTCAAGATTAGGCCATGTTCCTTATCGACTAAGACATGCCTATAGGTCTAGGTCCAAGTTTAGTTTGATGTTTTAAGGAAATTATTTTAATGTTTCCTAGTTATTAATACCATATTAATGATTTATATCCCTATAAAATTTCAAACCATATCATTTCATGCTTAAGCCTTCAACTAGTATACTCTTCTACCTACTTGGACTGAGATAGGATTAGTTTGCCCCTATTTAGTGCATTTAAGGAAGCACTAGGTTTTATGAATGTTGAATTATGTTTTAAATGATTTATTTGAGGTCAAATTTACTTCATTGTTCCTGAATCCATTTTTAAGGTTCTAAACAAATTTCAAACTCCAAATTTATACCTAACTATCCATATGCCCTTAGACTATGTTTTATGGATTCTAGGGCCTGTAGGTTAGTTTGGGGTCACCTAGGTCATGTAATTAGAAATATTTATCTCCAATTTAGGATTATTAACATAAAAAAATCCAAATTCACCTAAAATTTTCAAATTTGATCATTATATGTCTAATTGAGGTGAACCTTTGTTAAGCCTGCTATAGATGAGTATTCCTAGGCCTATACAGAGAGGGGAGAACTATTTTGGGGTTAAAACATCAAACCTTACCTTTTATTAGTCAATTTATATTAGGATTGATATTTAGAATATTTTATATTGTTTTAACTTGATTTCATACTTTACAACCTCCCATATAAGGTGAAAAATCAACTTTCCACTAACACCCCTATAGAATTCACTATCAACACTTAATGGTTTTTGACAACTTCAGGTTATTCAAAATCCATCTCCACTCCTCATTTTAACCTAAAAATTGGCATAGTAAATTTATATATATATGGATACAAGTTTAACCAATAAATATCATTGATAACTCATTCTATCATGACATATGTTATCTCAAAATAACCCTAGGGTGTTTGTTTTGGTCCTTTAAGGACTGAGAACCCAATATAGTCTGATCAATCTTTTAAAGTGAAACCTTGCCTTAGCATAACTTGATTAGCTTCATAACATGAAATACATGGCTCTTTGGGAATTTTGGATCTTCAAACATGAACTACACTATGTATTTTAACATATCAATACTATACAATCCTCTTGGAGCTTAAACCTAAAATGACTGTAAGCGCACTTTGCAGACAGGGCAATGAACAAGGGAGTATATGAAATTAGCTTTGAAGAATCATAACTTTATTTTATCTATCACAATTTAATTAAATTAAATCACATTTAAAACATGGATCCAAGCACATTAAAACATCCCATGGAGCTATCTTCCATGTTTTAAAACTCAGGTTACCCATAAATTGCTACCAACTTTGAAAATAAGCACAATTTTGAAATATCATTCAAGGGAATTGATAGTGAAGGAATTATATGATGAAAAACAATTATATAGGGCCTTATTAACACTTTAAAATACTTCAGAATATTCACACACCTCCATGGATCTCTAAAAATAATAAATAGATACAAACTTACACCACTCTTGGATGCAATTCCATAAAAATCTATTTGGAGTGAAAGTGATTGTTCATGAAGGATGATCCATAAATTTGAGAATTATTGTTTAATATGTTAATTTATATTATATTAATATCCACTTATAGAATCATTTTTCCTAACTCCACTTGTAGCTTCCATAGTGAGTGCTTGAACTTGCCCTTCCTTGGCTTGCTAATGGAAAAAGAAGGAAAATAAGTTAAAAATGAAATTTATTATGAAATATTATCAATCCAAAATTTTAAAATACTTGTGGGTAGGTGAAGAGTCACAACACCACATTTTTAGCTATAAGTGCACTTGAGAAATCTGTACAAGTGCTACAAATGAGCCTATTTTCAAGGGAAAACTATCATTTCCTACATAAACTAACTTATAACTACCAATTGGCATGATCATAACATAATTTTACCTTTTCTATGTTCTTATTTATCTTGGTGATAGATATTCTGATTTTAAAGACATTAAAATTCCTTTAATTAAGCTAAAAAGATGGCCAGATGACCCTTTTAACACATGAGACCTAGTAATTGGCCAATTTATGACTTGTGAACAAATTGAAACCTATAAAAGACCATTTTAAGGTATTTAAAAAATAAATTTAACCTTTTACTAAGTTTGACCATGGTTGACCAATGTTGACTTTTTTAGTAGATCAGTATAAGGAGGATGGACTTCAACAGGGACTAGGGGAAGGGTAAGTGGATGTATAGGATAATAGGAGACCCCATAGGATGTATGAAACTTTCCTAAAAAGTTTAATATATTATAGGTTGAACCAAATTTTACTTGGAGTCAAATTTGGTCAACATTTTTGGTAATTCCCAAGGTGGCATGCCAACTATGCCTAAGACCAGTTTCCTTACACCTCTATTGGGCATAGAGTCATGCATATGGACACTAAAATTGACTTGAAAGGGTCTTTGACTCAAGTAAAAAAAGTTGGTTTACCCACACACACAATAATAAATCAAACAAACAACTTGTGTTTTAAGAGCACTTAAGAAACACAACAATAAATTGAAATGAAACCAAACTAAACACACACTATCCTAGAAGAATTTATCCCTCCTAAATCAAAGGGAAAGTCTGAAACTCCTCTTACCTCATAGAATTAATGGGTAAATGTGACATGTTTCCATTTTAATATTGGCATGGAAGCATTCATCTTTTTCATGGTGTTGGCCAATCTTCTTGGCATGGATTTCAATGCAGTTGAGACAACTTCAAACAAATCACCTATAAAGATGAATTATTCTTGCACTTCAACTACCTCAGCTTCTTCATAAGACTCCTTAGTTTCTACATGATCTAATGATTCCTCATCAAATCATGTTTCTTATCTCCCTATGATGTCTTGAGAATGGGAAAGTGGTTTATCAGCTACAAGTTCTTCAATCTCATCAAGGAAATTAGTGTAATCTTCCCAGTCTTAATCATTATTCATATGGTCACCTCCAAGTCTATCCTCATGCTTATTATAAGTATCTATAACTTCATTTGAGTCTTATTTCTCTTGGTTCAAGAAGGGTGATTTATGTTTGATAGCCTCAAGTGGAGTTCCAATGAGAAATTCCTCCTCATCATTACTTGTGTCATCCTCTTGCCCTATTACAAACTAAATTTTTTCCTATATTAATGCTTCCCTTAAAATATTTCCTTCTTCAGGAAGAGATGGGGTGGGAGGGTGGTAAATGGATGAATGATCTGAAGAAATAATGCAAGTTGTAGTGAGAGGCTAATGAACAGATATAAAAGAAAGACAAAACTATTGAAATGACTATTGGATAGCAACAAGGATTTGTTGGGTTAAGGTAATGTTACCTTTTTTCATAGCCACCTCATGATTTTCATAATCTTCTTTTACTTCTCCTTTAACCTCTTTCTTTTCCCAAGACTTCATGGTTTGGTCCCAAGATGGAAGCTTAGAACTAGTAGGCTCTTTTGAGGATTGAATAGGTTATATTTCAAGGAGAGGAATGGTGGAAGAGAGATATATATGTCTATGGGTTGGGGATGGAGTGTGATGTTCATAGGTGGGCATGGAGATGGGTGAAATTTCTTGAGTGGGATCTTGAGGGAGAGGTAAGATAGGATGAGAAATAGGAATGAGATGTTCTTCATACAAGCTTTCATCATCCTCCTCATCTTGTTGAGGCTATTCATATATTTTTGGAGATTATTTTACAGCTAGAACTTGTTTCAAATCCTCTTAGATTTCCCATCTCTCTAACATATCAATCCACCATTGAAAAGTCTCTCTTGCCATAGACAATCCTTCACTAATGATATATTGATTATCTTTCTCAACATACCCCAACATGTCCATTAACAATCCAACTAAAAATCTTAACCAATCGACAAGACCTCCAAGATTTTCATCACAACACTTATCTAGCATACTCAGATGCATTTCCAATTCTAGAAACTTTGGCATAAATACCCACACATTTTGAGAATGAGAGTTGTAGCAAGCTTGGAAAAAGTGATTGGGTTGTTTAATTTATTAAAGAAAGGTTTTCAAAGCTTCATATTTTTCCTCTCAACTAATGGTGTTTCTAAACTCCACATGACAAGGTTGAGGTGAATATTGGTCATATGGCTGATCAAAAACAACATATTCATGTGGAAAAGGAATAGGTTGACCATAGGATTTCCATGACTAATAGGGAGGATGGTATTCTTGATAGGACTATTTATAAGGATAGAAAGGGTCATAAAAATGTTGATATGGAGATGTATGGTAAGGATCCTCCTCATATCCATCCATATCAACTTCATAAGTCACATGAAATGACAAGAATTGAACAAAATCTTCAGCAATAGATACCTAGCCTACTTAAAACCAAAAATTCATTTAGATTTTCCATTGTTGCTTTTTTGGATGCTTTTATAAGCTGATAAAATAGAAAACACACCAACAATATTCTTACTATTTGTACCTTGTCCCACCAGGCATGAGAAAACTATTGTCTCCAAATTTTGCACCCTAGAAGAGGTTGTTCAATTTCATCACCATTATTTTGCATAATCATAGCTGGGATTGTGTCAAGGTTAGTAAAATTATAGAGTATGAAATCCTTGGAAAATTTTGGGTTAAAGAGAGTAGGAGATTGGGAAATTTCTTGTTTCATTGTCATAAAAATATTCTTACCTTCCTTTGTCCAAGCAAAAACTTGGTTCTTCTTGATCATGGTTGTGATAGGTTTCACCAAAGTAGCAAAACCTAGAATAAAATTTATTACAAAGTTTATCTTGCCCAAGAAACTTTGTAAACATTTCTTGTGTAGAGACAAAGACAAGCCTAGAATAGCTTTAATCCTTTTAGGGTCAATAGAAAAACCTTCTTTTGAAATAATATGACCCAATAGCTTACCTTCATGAGCAAAAATGATACACTTATTTGGATTAATAGATACCCCATACTCTCTATACTTATCAAACACTTTTCTTAGATGTTTCATATGAAAAAATAAGGTTTGTCTATTGACCCTAAAAAATAAGGTTTGTTTATTAACCCTAAAAGGATTGAAGCCATTCTAGGCTTGTCTTTGCCTCTACAAAAGAAAGGTTTGCAAAGTTTCTTGAGTAATATCAACTTTGTAAGAATGTTTATTCTAGGTTTTGTTACTTTGGTGAAACCTATCACAACCATGCTCAAGAAAAACCAAGTTTTTTCTTGGATAAAATAAGGTAAGAACAGTTTTGAGGCAATCAAACAAGTAACTACCTAATCTCCTACTCTCTTGAACTCAAAATCTGTAAAGGATTTCATACTCTATACTTTTGGTAACCTTGACACAATCTCAACTATCCTTATGCAAACTAATGATGAGGAAATTGAATAACCTCTTCTAGGGTGGAATATTTGAAGACAACAACTACCACATATATTCATATTAATTCAACATGATTATCAACTCTTCTAAGCTTTCATTCATCCAGTCAACATTATTATAGATGCAAACTCATCTAGTGATTGATTTTTCATAATAATATCAATAATGTGTAAGGTTACCTCAATCCATTCTAGGTTCTTCACAAATAGGAAGATACATTATAACCATTTATCTTCTACCCATAACAGTAAATATGAGTAAGTATATATAATAAGGCAATTAATAACCCAAAGCTATCTAAATATAACATGATATTTTCATGAAATAAGAGGTATGTAGAGACATACCTATTCCTAATATTTCCAAGGAGATTCGTCTTACCTCTTAATTCAAAATCCAATATTACCACCTAAATGGTTAACATAAAATAATATGTGATTTATTAAAATAGCAAGCCATAACCTCAATACCAAAGTTGTACCATATCATGGTTCATCAAATGGTCCCAATGCTCTAAATAATTAGATACACCTCCCATACATTCCCATAACTCAAACATACAAAATCAATGTATCCATGGAATTTACAAGTTCAAAAGAGAGATCATTAAAGCCTTTTCATAGCTATTGGTTCAATTTATCAACATCTAAGAATTAGTTCAATGATATCAAACAAAATTCATTCAGATTCATGTCTTATCATTAACATGGTAACACCATAATCAAAGTGCATATATCCAAATAATCACCTAAAATAGACAAAAAACATGTGCACACACACAGGCACACACACACACACACATAGAGAGAGAGAGATCAATCACCTATGGATTATTAACAATAAGGCCCAGTGTGCTTTCAAATATTCATCATACCATAATCATTACATGTTTTTTAAAAATAAGTGTAATAAATATTAAAATAGAATTTGGTGCTTGTATCTAACCCTTATCAGGTATTTAGTACCCATTAAACACACACACACACACACACACACACATCAATCACCTAGTAATTCTTAACAATAAGATCCACTGTGCTTTCAAATATTCAAAATACCACATTTATTTCATGATTTAACAAAATAATCAAAACACATATAATAAGGATTAAAACCAACTTTGGTAATTGTATGCAACACCTATCAAGGATTTATTACCCATTGATTTAGTGTTTTTAGGTCATTTTTATGCATAATGGTTAACAAATACATAGTTAAAGTAAGCACTCCTGATTGTGTCCCTTCCAAATTGCATTTGTTGGACTTTACATGATACTAAGTCTGTGGTTATTACATGTGGAGCCTATGTCTAAAAACCATGCCTCCAATAGTCCTTCTGAGAGAAGTTCCTATTCTATTTCTATGATGAAACTTTTAAGGCTACCCAAGTTTCTTATCCATTATCTAAGGTGGTGAGGCTCCTTTTTGTAGCATAAAAACTTGAGGAAACATTTCCTCTAACACAATAATCACTCATTGTAGGATCTTAATAATTAAAAAATGGATCTCAACTAGTTTCATTATTTAGAGATCTTGTTAATGCCAATATGTGGCATTTTTCATGCCTTCCTTTTGAGACATATTATCTACAAAGTTCAGGTTCTAACAATTGTTGACCAAATTTGAATTTTAGGTCAAATTTTGACCCCTATAAGTAAAAAAATTATTTTTTATATTTTTACGGGTTTAAATATTTGTCATAGATAATATTATAGTTCATTTGATGTTATCTAATGTAGTTTTAGCCTTAGTTATGGTCTAATAAGTTTATTAGTCATTTTGAGTCTTTTAGTGGGATTTTAAAAGTCATAAATGCAAGTGTCATAGTTCTCAAGGTGTCTAAGAGTCCTTTTATTCCCTTAAAATGTCAAATAAGTCATAATCCCTATCAGGGATGTTAGTTACATAAGGAGAATTAAGCACTTGTCTGTCCTATGGGGAAAGGTAAAACATGGGAAAATATCATGGAAGGCCTCTTAATTTTCCTCAAACTCATATCAAGGCTTGACATGCTCTAGAAGTGCCATTTTTAAGCCAAAATTATTTTACTTCTTCTTTGCCTTCTAGACATACAAAAGTGACAAGTATGTTTGTGCTTAATACAAATAGCTCAAGAGGTTTTAGAGAAAATTATTTTGGGAGGTGATATTACACATATATTCATTCATTTCCATATCAAGAGTGAAAGTATTTATCATTTGTTTTTTATGAATCATCCTTTACAAGTTGACTATTTTTATGCTCATTGTTTCTTGTACCCTATAGGTTTTGCTCCATTTTGGTCAAGTATGTATGAACCAGTTGGTGATGTTGAATCTAGAGGATGTTGGATACCTTATTATATTATCTCCATACATATTTTCATGTTTCATGGTGGTTTTATGGGCAAGTTGTCTCATGTTGTAGGAAGGTGTCACCATTTTTGATGTTTCAATCAATTTTGCCTTGATATAGAATGTTCGTCTTCTATAGGGGTTTAATATGATTTTAATATGGTGTTACATAGGTATCAATGGAATATAATCATCTCTTCCCATGTTTGGTTTCATAATATCATGCTTTGGGCAACTTTTAAATATTTCCATTCAACTCAGTCAACTGCTTACTCAATTTCATGTGGAAGCACACATGTATAAAGATTGTCTAGCTAGTTCATAGAGTTGTACTCAGGGTATATTAGTTTTTTCAAACCATTATTAATTGGATATATTTCATTTTATTGTTGGTGAAGATAAAATTGTGGTTACAAACTCATTCATCGTACCAAATATTCATGAGATACTCTGATCTACCTTGTTCCAAATGTTTGTGAGAGTTTTCACATAGGGATGGATATTCTTCACCTTGCCTTCAAACCTCCTTAATAAAAATAATTAATTTGTAATGTTTATAATAATTTGGGTTTTTATTTATACCATTCATACATTTTTTTGCTCCATTTTATGCCCCTACCTACATATAGCCCATATGGACACCTATAAGAGCCTTTGATGATGTCATGATAAAGGTGAAGAGTTGGTAGATGTATTAATATATTATTATTGTTAAAGAGTGAATTTATAGGTTTTAAATGGATATACAACCCATTGAATACAAGTTACAATACACATTGTCCATAGTTACACCTTACTACCTATATACACTGAAATAACCACTTATAGGTGGTCCTTGATAATAAGCTAAAGTGTCATGTGGGGAAATCAAATCATGAAGAATAATTATTTGGAGTTTTAGAATTGGTTTTTATCAATTAAAACTCATTTAATGTGATAAATTTACAAGTATATATTGGAAAACATGTTCTAAGGTCAAGGATTGAATTCTGGGATCAAATCCCTAAAATACAAAAATAAAGGTCTAAAGGGTTTTTGTAAGTACCCTATAATATGTTTGAAAATAGTTATAAAGAATAAAAATGGGTGAGTTTGTTATCTTATATCATGGAGATGACTTTTTAAAATAATTTTGGTTAGAGAGTCAATGAAATTTATAAGTTAAAAGCCTCAAAGTGGCCTAAACAAACACTGAAATCCTACATTAACATCTATAGGCTTAGAGGTTTGAGTGACTATAGATATCCTAACTTGAAAACAATGCATTAACTCATGGATAGGATGATTAAATTTATGGAATGGTATAAAAAATAACATGAATACAATCATAAAGATGTGGATGCATGTTTTTTAAGCTCATGGCCACCTATAGGTGTCCCCACATAGAAAATATACACTTATAGCTAGGAAGATAGGCAGTGATCCAAGATTGGTGTTTAGGTGTCGTTTTAGGACACTAAAATTGAATTAAGGTATATAGGAATGTTTTGTGACCTCAGGGGACTCAAATTAGGTCTTTAAACATCATAACCAAGCTAAATTAAAGTTAATATGTACCTACAACATGGTATAGTCTTGGTGAAGGTAAGAGGTGAGTATGCATAGGAAGTGGAAAGTGGTTAAAAGAAACTAAAAATTGTTAATTATGGATAAATAAGGTGTTTATATAATCTATAGGACCCCTTTTTAATATTACTAACCACTTTTACTCTTAACTAAAGGTAACCGTTTATACAGTTTCACTAGGACTCTTTGCTCAATAGGTGAGAATGAAGAATCCAAAGAGGGAGAGTATTTTTGGGAGAATTAAAAGATTATAAATCATGAATTGGAGATTATTAAAAAAAATTTAAACTATAATATAATTTTTTTATCTTAGATAGGTCATTCTTAGGTGGATTTGAGAAAAATTCAGGAAACAGTCCTTTTTAGAGGCCTTTTTTAGGCATTTTAAGTGTATTAGGTACCTAAATTATTGAATCCAGATAAACATTTTGGTAAAAAGTCTCATTATAACTTTATAAAACTCCAAAAATATTCACTTCTCCTCGGGTAAAAGGGATACACCTCAATATTTTATCTCAAAGGTCTGCTAGTCAAGAAAAATCAGGTTTTAACAAAGCAAGCTAATGAAGTCAAAATGGGAAAGGGATTGATAAGAAGATTTTTGAACATTAAAAAATATTTTAAGGTGTTTTTGTGGCAAATAAATTATAAAAATAAATAATTTATGATTATAATCCTCAAAAATGATTAGAACAACCCTACACATAGTCCAACTAGACAAGCTTCCTCTAGGCCTAGTTGGTGAATGAGAGAAAAAAATGAAAAAGAGTTTTGGGAAGGTTGTATGGTTACATTATAATTTTTAATAAGGTGTTAAAAATAATTATACACCAACAAAATCATAAGATATCAGTCTAAATATCCAAAGCTATCTAGGTTCATGTTAAACCTATTAGGCCTTGAAGGGACCTAGAGCCAATTAAGGGTCTAACCTCACTTCTAGTTCTTGGTGAGCTACCTAGTTGATTGGATAATGTTTATGGGATGTATATATACATGTATGAGATTTTTTTTATGCAAATAAACTTAAAATAATTCTAATTTTAATTGAAAGATAGTCTAAACATGTAGGGAAGGTGGAAATAAACTCGATATGGGGATTTCAAGTGCTCATATCTCCTCTGAAACTATGGATGCATACAAAAGGAGTTTTTATGGGTTATTAGGGTCCCATAAAATCATGTTTGTGTAATTTTTTGTTAGTCCAAATTTCATATATTTGTAAACAAATATTAAGAATAAAAACTGCTTAAAACCCTTGAAAACCCTCAATCAAGACCTAATGAAGAAAACAAGATTGGGGAGCTATCAAAATGACATATTTTTACCATGAAAGTTATTGGAACTTGTAAAATAATCACTTAATATACATCCCATACTTTTGAGTTGTATGAAATTGTATGCACAGGGTGTTAAATAAGGTACTTTTAAACATTTTATGTGATTTTTAGGTTCTAGAAGAGGTATGAAGATGAAAAAAGTTTGGGAGGAAGATATGGAATTAAAATAAATACCTATGGAAATATTATTATTTTAAAAAACTTATAATTTTTCATACAATAACTCTCATCTTAGCCTATCAAAACTGGCATAGTGAACACAATGGTGAGAAGGATGAAAACTTCAAATGTGATATTTTTGAAGGTGTACCTAAGTAGTATAAGTCCATGAATATTATTTAAAAGTATTATCCATTCCCTCCCATAAATTTTCATGGAAAAATGAAGCCAATTTTGAGGCCAAGTGTGAGGGGTGACTGAAAGAGGAGTTTTTAGATTGCAGGTAGTGATGGCTTACTTCCAAGAGATTCCATATGAGTAAGACTATAAAAAATTCATGGATAGGCATGTATAAAATAATTCCATCTAATTTATATCATTATACCTATCAATACTTAGTTTTTGGATGTTGAAATATGTCCAAATCATGAAGGTAGTTTTTTAGCCAAGACAAGGAGTTTCATGCCATGTTTCATAAGTTTCATGACTTGTATGGAGACTTTGGATTCATGAAATTTCATGGTTATTTTCACACCTATTTTTTATTCATATTTAACCTCTTTTATCAGCTTTAAAAGTGTAAAACTAACCTTTGGACTTCCCTTGTCTTGCCCCTCTTCCAAATGCTATAAATATTAACATTTTTGGCTCTTTTAAGCAACCTTTATTGGTTGATGGTAAAACCCTAGAAAATTTGATACTTTAATGTATATTGAAGCAATAAAACAAGTTAATTTTCCTAATTACATGCTTTACATTTGAGTTTTATTGTAATCTTGTTGGTCTTATCTAGTAGAAGATGATCGTTTCTAGCATGTTATCCTTGATTTTTCACCAAGTGTGCAAAAGAGTAATTGTTATAGGTCTTTGTTAGTGTTATATTTAAAGTGTATAAGTATTTTTATATTTTTTTAATGAATAGATTATCCAAATTAATAATTCATTACCCTCATAAGTATCAACAATAGCTTTTTAACCTAACATATGAAACATTGATGTAACAATCTATCTTATATTGTGAATTTTGTATGAAGAAAGCTTTATTTTACTTTAAGTAGTATAATTATTTTAAATATGAGGAAATTAAGTATTTTTTAATCACCTTTTATTTTTATTAATTTGTCTTCTTAATCCTTTTCATACCAAGTTTATAAATAGGAGAGTGTTTTAAAGAGTGCATCAAGGGAACTAGCCCTTCTAGAGATTCATCTCACCAAATTGTTTACCCACAGCAAGTTATATGTTTCCATATTTCACCTTAGATGATGAGAGTTATTAATCTCATCAAGGTGTTAAAATCCAAGTGATAATATTTTTTGGCATGCCTAATGGGATTCTAAGTCCTAGGAGATTGTCAAAGATTGGTGTTGGTCTTGGCATATTTACAGCTACAAGAACATCTACATCTAGTACCTGACAACTCCAATAAGTTTTAAAATATTTGGTTATTGATAAGTCCTTAATTACCATGATGAAGGTGAAAACTAGGTCTACTACTAGAGGTATACCCTTTACATTTTTGCAATTGCCTTTGTATTCTATCAAAAGATTTAGATTTGTGAATACTCATCCTTATTCAAGGGACTTGGTGTTTAAGAAGTCTATGTTTCTACTTAGTTCAACCCCTAATACACATATTCTACATTCTAATATGGATAAAAACCAATCTTTTGTATCCTTCACTCAATCATATCCCTTGAATCTTTCCCAATATGACCAAATTCTTGGAGCAACCCTTAAGAGTGTTCCATATTTTAGTGGAAAAGGTCCTACTACTACCATCAAACACATTAGAAACATATATTTTTTTGTGATATCCATAAAATAACTCAAGAGAATTTATCCATCAGGTTATTGGAATTGCCTTTCAAATGGAAATATTTAGATTGGTATAGGACTCTACCTAAAAATTCCATTGTTTAATGGGATGAACTAGGAGATCTATTATCTAAGAGGTTTGAAGAGAAGAGTGACTATCTATCACTCGCTAAACAATTAACACCTATAAAGAGGGATCCTTAAGATTTTATGAAATATTTTAACTCTATATTTCAAAAAACATGGGATAGGATCCCAATCCTTATGAGACCTACTCTAAATTATGCCTCCTTGTATTACCTAAAAGTATTGAATAGTGATATAGCCATGATGATCCAATCCATGGGTGGGAATACACTACATACTACCTATGAGATATCAATTAATGTTTATAATTTTATTGTTCAAGTATGGAATATTTATCCTAGACCACCATTGCCATTATTTCTTGATTTGTAGTTCCTAGTCAAGTTTCATTACCTACCTTGGATGCTTTGGCTAATAGTCAAGAAAAGTTTGCTCTTGCCCATACCAATGAGATTAATTAAGTAAAGAGTTTGATTCAAAGTGTTAATAATGAACTGGTTTCTCTTAAAATGAAATAATCTTAAATTTACAATCCTTACCAATCCTATAATCAGTTTGGATAAGCAAATAAGCCTCCTTTTCAAGATAATGCATAAGGACAAGGAAAAATCACTCAAACTAAGCCTTACCAAAGTTAAAATCATAATTCCCCATCATCTTATAAATCTTTTTTTCCCACTCAAAACATATTTTTTCAATATCAACCATTTTATCATTCTTATGACCAAAATCAAGACCAAGTTGCATATGCCAATGAAATGCCTAGTCAAGTCATGACAATGCAAGGTAATCAAGAACCTCAATTTACAAATTTTGAGATGAAAATACAAAATGAAATATAAAATGGAAAAAAACAATATTATTCTACTCTTATGAATAATTTTGAGGAAGAATTTTTGTCTATCAATCATTTAGGAAATTCAAGTAATGTGAATGCTAGTGTATCCTCTAACACTATATCTAATAAGAGGGTTGTTGAATAGACACAAGGGGAAATTCAAGGAACTATTTTGAATCCTAAATAATCTCCAATTGTGGGTGGGTATAACTCAATGCCTAAGGTACAATAAAATCAGAAGTGTTATAATGTAAGGCCAACTCCTTCACATCCACCTTCACATGTTATACCATAAGGTACTAGTGTTTCCAAAGATCCTCCAAGGTGAGAAATACTTATATTAATTTAGTAGATAAAATGAAGAAGTTACACATGAATATTTAATTATGGGATTCATTAATAATACTAGGATAAAAATATATCCTTCAAAAGGAATTTCTTGGATTAGGTAAACAAGTTAGATTAGCTAAGAATGAAAATGTTGTCTTGGTGAATGGAACTCAACCCATTGATGGAAAAATTAAGAAAACTAATAATACTACTCCTTTTTATCTATCCTTGATCATTAGTGATTTATTAATTCATAATTTTATCATAGATAGTGGGGCTAGTACTTCAGTTATGCCCAAGTCAATAGCGGATAAACTATGCCTCAAATATGAACTAGTAACTAAAGGAGTTATACAATTTGATAGATCAAAAAAAAATACCTGAGGAGTATTCAAGGATGAGAATTTTACTATACATGATTGTACTAATTTTTCCATTCCTCATGATTTGGTTGTGGTAGATTTACCTTCATACTTTGCTTTTTGTTTGTCGAGAGAGTTTATAGCCAAGATAGGTAGATACTTGGTAGCCATTTGGTCATATATGGATTTTAGTACAAAGTATGGTACCAAGGTGAAGATTGAATCAAATCCTATCTGTAAAAATCATTTAGAGACCTACATGACTAAAGTTATAAATGCCAATTATGTTATTCTTAATGAGGAAGAGCTTCACATAGATGAATCTCCATTCTCTTGAAGGAGTTTCTTATTTATATCTAGATGAATGGGGATGTGATCACTATGAGCATGATCCTTAAAAATTCATAGAGGAAGTTGGTATCGGAGTGTATTGCATTCATGAGGAAGACTATTTCATGCCAAACTTGATGAAGCCAAGTGAAAACATGAATGGTTTATGGTAGTTATTCTTTGATGGATATAGAAGCAAGGTTAGATAAGGTGGTGGAGCAATTTTGGTTTTTCCATCAAAGGAAAGGTACTACTCTAATTTAATATTTAACTTCAATTTTACTTGTAATGTGGTAGAATATGAGGCAATAATTCATGGCCTTGAGTGGGCTAAGAAAAGAGGTGTGAAAGAGTTTCAAGTGTATGGTGATAGTGAGTCATTTTTGAACAAAGTAAGAGGACAAAATATGACTAATAAATCTTTTCTTACGTCCTATAATCATATAGTGTGGGATACTGTGAAATATTTCCATGCCTTCAATAGCAAATATATCCTAAGAGAAGACAACAAACATGCTAATAGGTTGGAAAAAATTGGATTTCAATTTGATGTTATAAAGGGGATAAGATAAGATAAGAACCAACCATATATCAAGGTGATTGTAAGGCCCTCTATTCCTAACAATGTCACTAATTGGCAAATGTTTAATAGTGACTACAAATAGCTCTTTTCCTACAGTAGGAGGCTGAATTTTACTTAAGTAATCAATCTAAACTACAACAACAATATGGAGGGTAGATTGTACAATTTAAGACAAAAAAAATTCCTAAAGTCTTAGTCAAACTTGAGAGTATCTTTAATAATGATTATCAATTGAAGAAGTAAAAGGTAAGCATATCTACTAAGAAAGAAAACTATGGGAGAGTAAAAATATTCAAAGATAAGTTACTTGCTCTTGGGAAGGTATGTACTAGAGAAGAAAGATGTGCTTTCATTGATTTATGCAAATAATTTTTTGATGTTTTTGTATGGGAGTATATTAATTTAAAGGGGTTTGATCCAAATTTATCTCAACATACCATAGAGTTAGATGAGAATGCTAAGCCTATCAAGTAAAGACAAAGCCAATCAATCCTAAGATTGAGCCTCTCATGACAAAGGAGCTCAAAAATTTGATTGAGTATAATATCATTTTTCCTATTAATCATTCATCTTGGTTGGAAAACTTATTCTTAGTAAGGAAGAAGAATTGGGAAATCAGGTTATGAGTTGATTTTAGAGACTTGAATAGAGTTTATTTTAGAGACTTAAATAGAGTTTCTCTAAAGGAACATTATCCTTTTCCTTTCATGGAGTAGGTTTTACAAGTTATGGTAGGTAGTGAAAGGTTCTCACTCCTTGATGGATACTCAAGGTATAATTAGATCTTGGTAAAGGAAAGTGACCAATATAAGATAGCCTTTACTACTAAATGGGGTACATATTATTATAGGAAAATTCATTTTGGTTTGTCTAATGTTATATCAGAATTTCAACATGTAATTGATATGGATTTTTAAAGTCTAATAAATGATATAGTGTTGGAGTATCTTGATGATATCACAATCTTCTCCAAATATGTATAGGATCACTTGAATCACCTTAGGCAAACTTTTAGGAAACATTATCTCAAATAAATTCTTATCTATAGATCCTAAAAGGGTGAGTGTAATCTTGGCATTAACTTTACCCAAACACAAGAAAGGTTTGAAAATTTTATTAGGAAAAATAAATTTCATAAGGAGGTTTATTCCTAACTTTAATAATTTAGTCAAGCCTATAACCTCTATGCTAAGGACAGATGAAGTGTTTGCTTGGACAAGAAGAAGGAAGGAGAGTTTTGAAGAGATTAAATAAGTTATTGCTCAAGATCCAACTCTTGAAAGTCCTAATTTCTCAAAGCACTTAAAATTATATAACTTTATAAATGAAGAAGTAATCTCTACCATGCTCAGTCAATCAAATGAAGAAAACTTGGAGTAGCCTAGTGCCTTCTTTAGTCAAGGTTTATAAATTTATGAGATAAGATACACCTATGTAGAGAAGCAAGTAATTTCATTCTTTAAAATTCTAGAGAATTTTAGGCATATGTTATCTAACAACAAGATTCACATATTGGTACCTAATCCTAGTATCCATGACTTCCTTTTGAGTAGAGATTTGAATGATAAAAGGGTTGGTTGGATCACAAAAGTGATGTAGTATGATGTAGAAATCAAGACAACCAAGCTAGTAAAAGGGAAAGGGTTATGTGAGCACCTAGATTTAGATTTTAAGGAGAAAAAAAATGTTTTATCCCTTCATGATGACCCTAGATAGATTCATCTTCATCAATGAGGATTTAGACACAATAAATGATCCATTTTCTTCAAATTAGTGAGTGTCCACAAGGTCTAGATAGAGATAAAATAAGGTACTTAAAATTACAATCCATTGCTTGTGTGCTTGTTGATGGAGTGTTTTTTAGGAATGACTTGTCAGGTGTGATTTTGAGATGTATTGAATTAGATTATGCTGATAAAATATTGCTTGAGTTTCATGATGGACCATCTGGTAGTCACTTTGCTCCAAGAACCACAACTGCTAAGATTATGAGAGTTGGATATTTGTGGCCTAGTTTGTTTAAATACACCCATGATTGGGTAAGGAAATTTTAAAAATGTGCTCTCTTTGATGGTAAGAAAAAACTTGTAGCCTTACCTCTTCATCCATTACAATTAGACCAATCTTTTATGCAATGGGGTCTAGATTTCATAGGCCTAATCAACCTACCTTATATTGTTGGCCATAAGTGGTTGTTGACAGATAAAAATTAATTTACAAGATGGGTGAAGGTTTTATCTCTTAAAGAATTAAATGAAAGTTTAGTTCTAGAATTTTATGAAGGCATAATGACAAGGTTTGGGTCTCCTTCAACAATAATTTTAGATAATGAATTCATTTTCTTTGGAATGAATACAAGTGAGTGGGATTTGAAACATGGTATTTAACTTAGTACTTACTCCAACTATTATCCATAATGGAATGGACTAGTTGAGCCCACCAATATGAATCTAATTAGAATTATTGAGAGGACACTAGAGGAGAATCAAAGAACTTGACATTCCGAGTTGAAGACAACTCTTTGGGCTGATAGAATCACTCCCAAGAGAGAAATTGGAAAATAACCATATACACTTGTTTATGGGAGAGAAGCTAGACTACATATTTTTCTTGAGCTACTACTTGTGGATCTTAATTACCATCTAGAGTTGATGAAAAATGAAAGAATGGAGGTCAAATTGTGTGAGTTAATGGAGCTTGAGAAATAAGAGATCAAGCTATGAAAACTATGAAGGATCATCAAGATCAAAAAAGGAGACACTTTGATAATAAATCCATGCCAAGAAGCTTCCAAGAGGGGGACATTATTCTAATGTGGGATGAAGATAGGGATAATCCTGAAAAATACACAACATTTGATGCTTTGTGGAGTGACCCTTATGGTATCACCCAATGCAAGAAACACAATGATTTCCAACTCTCAAAGTTGGATGGAGAGGATATTATTATCCTAGTCAATGAGATATATCTAAAACCAATTTACTAAGGTTCTCCTCTACCCTTTTACATAGTTATTAGTTTCCTTGTTTTTCCTAAGTGTTTATGCACAATGTGAGTTTTGTTTATGTCTTTCTTTGTCTTGTGTTTGTTTGGTATGTTTTGGTTATTTTGTGTGTGTTTTATGCAATTAATTTATATTTATATTCAAGAGTTCCTTAAATCCCTATCCCATGTATTGATAAGGATATTAATCTTTAGTATAGCAGGCATATTGCTCCTATGAGTCACCATTTTGTTGACCAAATTTGACTTTTAAATCTAGTTTGGACCCTTATAGGTAAAAAATTGGGTTTTTATATGTATATGGGTATAAATATTTGTCATATTAAATATTATAGTTCATTTTATGTTATCTAATGCATTTTTATCCTTAGTTATGGTTTAATAGGTTTATTTGTCATTTTGAGTCTTTTAGTGGGATTTTAAGGGTCATAAATGCAAGTGGATGGTTCCTAAGGTGTCTAAGTGTCAATTTTTTCTATTAAAGCATCAAATAGGTCATATTACCTATTATTTATGTCATTTACATCAGAATATTATAGGTTGTATAACTGAAATTCAATAAACCAACTAAAAAAAAGGAACATTTGGCACCTGTATGGCCTATGGGGAAAGGTGAGACATGTGAAAAGATCATATAATTCCTATTAATATTAATAAAAATTATTTACATTCTCTATAAGTTCCATTTTAAACTAAAACCATTCTAGTTCTTCTTTGCCTTTCTAGACATATAGAAGTGAGCAGTAGGGTTGTGGTTAGTACAGACAACTCAAGAGGTTTCAAGGAAATTTATTTTTGGAGGTGATAGTAAAATAAAATACCTTAAATTAAATATAAATATTTCAAGTATTGATCAGTTGTGCTTTATGAATCATCATTTATAAGATGACTATGTTTTTTTGCTTACTATTTCTTGCACCCTATATGTTTTACTCCATTTTGGTCAAATCTATACAAATTAGTTGGTGATGTTGACTATATAAGATGTTTTATACCTTATCATATGATATCCATACTTAGTTTCATGTTTTGTGTTTTTATGGACAAGTTGTCTCATGTTGTAGGAAGGTATTATCATTTATGAAGTTTCAATCAATTCTTCCTTGTTCTAGAATGTTGGTATTCTATAGGGGTTTCATATGAGATGAAGATGGTGTTATATAGGTCTCAAGGCCATATTATCATCTCTTCCCATGTTTTTTTTCATTATATCATGCTTTTAACAACTTTGAATCTTGTCATTTAGCTCAATCAACTCCTTGCTCAGTTTTATGTCGAAACACACATGTATAGAGCTTGTCTAGATGATTCATGGAGTTTTACTCAGGGTATATTATTTTTTTATACCATTAGTAAATGGAGAGAGTTAATTTGATTTTTGGTGAAGAGACAAGTTTGGTTACAAACTCGTTCATCATACCAAATAGTCATGAGATACTCTTACCTACCTTATTCCAGATGTTTGTAAGAGTTTTCATGTTGGGATAGATGTTCTCCACCTTGTTTTTAGACCTCCTTGATAAAAATCATGAATTTTTAAGGTTTATAATGGTTTTATTTGTTTTTTAGACCATTCATACATTTTTCTACTCAATTATATGCCCCTACCTACATATAGCCCATATGCACACCTACAAGAGCCTTTGTTGACATCATGTTGAAGGTGAAGAGTTGAGAGATGGATTAATTTATTTTTAATGTGAAAGAGTGAATTTTGAGGTTTTAAATGGATATAAAACCCATTTAAGTCAAGTTACAATACATAATATCCATATTTTCACCTTACTACTTGTATACACTGAAATAACCCCCTAGAGGTGGTCTTTGACAATATTCTAAAGTGTCACATGGGGAAATTAGAGCATGAATAATCCTTATTTGGAGTTTTATCATTTTTATTAATTATGGAATACTCATTTTAGGTGATAAATTGATAATTATATGTTTTAAAACATGTTCTAAGGTCAAGGACTAAATTTTAGGATCAAATCCCTAAAATGCAAAAAAGAGGTCTAAGGGGTTTTTGTAGGTATCCTATTACATGTTTTAAAATAGTTATAAAGAATAAAAATATGTGAGTTTTATAGATTTATAATGGATAGTATTTTTCCAATAATTGAGGTTAGAGATTCAGTGCAAGTTAGAAGTTGAAAGCCTCAAAGTGGCCCCAAAAAACACTGAAATCCTACATTAACATCTATAGGCTTGGAGGTTTGATTGAATATTGATATCCTAACTTTAAAAAAATTAATTCACTTATGGATAGGATGATTAAATTGATGTAATGGTATAAAAAATAGCATTAAGGCCATTATAAATATGTGGATGCATGTTTTTTAATCTCATGGCCACCTACAAGTGTCCCCACATAGAAAATATACCCCTACATCTAAGAATATAGGCAGTGACCCAAAATTTGTTTTTATGTGTTGTTTTAGGAAAATAAAATTTAATTAAATTATATATTAATTTTATGTGACATTATGGGATTAAAATGTCTTTAAACATCATAACCAAGCTAAACTAAAGCTAATATGCACCTACAACAAGGTACAATCTTGGTGAAGTTAAGAGGTGAGTATGCCTAAGAGGTAGAAGAGGATTAAAAACAATTGAAAATGGTTCATAATGCATAAATATGGTGTTTATAAAATCTCTATGACCCTTGTTTAATATGACCACCCACTTTTCCTCCTAACCAAAGGTAACAGTCCATATAGTTGCACTAGGACTCTTTGCTCAATAGTTGAGAATGAAGAATCCAAAAGAGGAAGATAATTTTTGGGAGAATTAAACAATTAATAAGAATTAATTGGATATGATTAACATTTTTGGAAATAATAATATCATTTTTGTATCTTGAGAGGTCATTCTTAGGTGGATTTGAGAAAAATAAAGGAAATAGTCCTTTTTGAAGACCTTTTTTAGGCATTTTGAGCTGGTTAGGTACCTAAATGACTGAATACAAATAAAAAATTTGGTAAATAGTATAATTATGACCTTAAAAAACTCAAAAAATATCCACTTTACCATGGGTAATAGGTATATACCTCACTATTTTATCTTAAAGGTTAGCCTATCAAGAAAAATCAGGTTTTAACAAAGCAAGCTAATGAAGTCAAAATGGGAAAAGGGATTGATAGGAAGATTTGAGAACATAATTTTTTTTTGAGGTTTATTGAGGGTAAATATATTTTATTAATTAATAATATAATCTCATAATCCTCAAAATGATCAAAACAACCATGCACATAGTCTAACCAAGCAAGCTTCCACTAGGCCTCCTTGGTGAATGAGAGAAAGAAATGAAAAGGAATCTTGGGAAGGTTATGTGGTGACCTTATGAGTTTTAATAAGGTTTTAAAAAAAATTATACACCATCACAACAATAATATATTAGTAAAAATAACCAAAGCTAGCTGGGTGCATGCTAAACCCATTAGGCCTTGAAGGGACCTAAATCCAATTAGGGGTCCAACCTCACTTCTAGTTCTTGGTGAGATATATAATTGATTAGAGAATGTTTATGGGATGTATTTAGACATGTATGATCTTTTTTTATGAAAATAAAATTATAATAAAACTAATTTTAGATAAGAGACAATCCAAACATGTAGGGAAGGTGGAAACAAGCTTGATAGGGTGATTTCAAGTGCTCATATCTCCTTTAAAACTATGCATGGATACCATAAGAGTTTGTAGGGGTTATTAAGTTATCCTAAGATAATTTTCTTGGAATTTTTTTGTAGCTCCAATGTAATAACTTTATGAATAGATCTTAAGAAGGAAAACTGCCTAAACTCATAAAAACCCTCAATCAAGACCTAATGGATAAAAAAATATTTGGAAGCTATCTAGATGACATATTTTGAAAATTAAAGTGATTGTAACTTATAAAGGACTCACTCAGTCTTCCTCCCATACTTTTGAGTTGTATGAAATAATACAGATAAGGCACAAAAAGGGTACTTTTAACTATTTTGTGTGTTTTATAGGTTCTAGAAGAAGTTTGAATATGTTATCAAGTTTGCGAGGAATATTTGGAATTAATATAAATACAAATGGTCATATTATCATTTTAAAAAACTTCCAAGTATTCAAACAATAGCTCTCATCTCAGCTAGTCAAAATTGGCATAGTGAACATAATGGTGAGAAGGATGAAAACTTTAAGGGTAAGCATTTTTAAGGTGTACCTGATTAGTCTAAGTCTATAGAGAGTATTTCCAAGTCCCATCCACTCTATCCCATGGTTTTTTATATAAAATTTTATCCAATTTTGAGGCCAAATGTGAGAGGTGACTAAAAGAGGATTTTTTTGGATTACAGGTAGTGATGGCTACTTCCAAGAGATTCCAAATGAGTAGGACTACAACTAATGCATAGAGAGGTATGTATGAAATCCTTTCCTATAATTATAATCATCAGACCTATCCCTAGTTATATTTGGAATGTTCAAATAGGTCCAAATCATGAAGTCAATTTTTTGAGCCAAGATAAGGAGTTTCATGCCACTTTTCATAAGTTTCATGACTTGTATGGACACTTGGGCATCCTAACATTGCATGGTTAATTTCAAACCTATTTATCATGAATATGTAACCTATTTTATGAAATTTAAAAGTATCTAATTTACCTATGCACTTCCCTTGTCTCACCTCTCTTCCAAATGCTATAAATATTGACCCTTTTAGCTCTTTTGAGTAGCATCTATTAGTTGATGGTAAGAAATCAGCTAGTTTTATACTTAAATGTCTATTGAATAAATAAAACAAGTTAATTTGACTACTTAAATGTTATATAATTTAGTTTTGTTTCAATCTTATTGGTCTTGTCTAGTAGAAGATGATCTTTTCTAGCATGTTATCCATGATTATTAAATAAGTGTACAGAAGAGTAATTGTTACAAGTCTTTTTTAGTGTTCTCTTTTACATGTATAAGTGTTTTTAAAAGTGATTAATTACTGTATTCTCCTAAGGAATCATTCATTACCCTCTTAAGTATCAAAAATACCTTTTGATCCTAGCATATGAAACATTGATGTAACAATATGTCTTGTGTTGTGATTTTTTGTGTGAAGAAAACTTTGTTTTGCTCTAAGTAGTGTAGTTTTAGTCAATAGGAGGAAATTAAATATTGGTGCATCACCTTTTATTTTTATTATTTTGTCTTATTAACACTTTTCATACCAAGTTCATAAATAGGAGAATGTTTTAAAGAGTGCATCAAGGAAACTAGCCCTTTTAGAGATTCATCTCACCAAATTCTTTACCCATAGCAAGTGAGATGTTTCCATTATATCACTTGGATAAGGCAAGATACGAATATCTTGAATGAGTGAAAATCCAATTGACAAAAAAAAATTTAGTAAGAAGTGCATCAATATTCAATTTATAGAAATCATGATAAATAAGAGATAGAAAGGATGGAAATCATCCCTAAAACTCTCAAGTTTAACCTAGGATCTGATTCCAAAATGTCAAGCCCATTTTTTCATATTAAAAATAATCATAACACAAACTTAAACAAAACATCACCAATGGACATTGATATATGACAAAATCCATTCAATTTCACACCTAAAAATATGAATCCTATAACTTCCATAAAACTTAACAGACGTAAGCCATAATTAAGAATCCTATAATCCTAACTCATTTATCTAGAACTCAAAATTATTTCACAAGCTCATGACAAAAATGTTATTTCACTTGTGATGTTGAGATGACCATCAAAATAATTCTTGACTATTGGTGATGCCATCAGGTTCCACATATCACCCTCAATTCTTCTCAAGCTTAAACTATCAAGTAATGTGACCATGCTATTGCATCATTATTCTAGGACCCTAGGTCCATCCCTAATTTCCCAAAATTTTAGGCCAATACATCTCATAAATATACCATTAGTAATTTCCTCACATCTTTATAATCATGGAGGCTTTAGGGAATTATCCCCACATAATGGTTTAATCTTCTTAGCCTTCAACTTTAACCATTGAGCTCTACGAGTCCGCAAAAGTATAAAGGCATTGGGGTATTAACCCTAATGGATCCTTCTAAGCCTATGATCTTATAGCTTCATGCCATCAAGCCACTCATTTATGTGGAACATAGAATCATTTGAGTATTAACCCTAATGGCTAAAACCCTATGATCCTCCATGCTCTCAGGCACAACCACTTAACAACTTTGTATAACTTGATACTTATATAGGACTCCAATGCTTTAAGGGATTAATACTTTTGTCTAATCCTCTAGGATATTCATATGATACCACATGGCATCATTTGGCCACATTTCAAAAAGATCAAAATTTACCTAAGGCAAAAGTCAAAAGGAAAACCTAAGGCTAAAATCTTAAGACCAAGCTGTAATAAAGGATTTGAATATGAAAGAAAGTGATATTCAAACTATTTAAAGTCTATGAACATTAAAAAAAGTGACTAAGGAAAATAAGACTTATTAAACCAAAAATTATGCATAATAATTTGAAAATACTAAAATCAAACACTTTAAATAAAGTGTAACAAGCATCTAAGGCCAAACTATAAAGCTGATCAAATCATTCAAAAAATTATAAGTCTAAATCAGTACAACATAACTAAACTAATACTCTCATTAGTTTAGGTGACTTATTAGATAATAAAAAGCAAGCTTGATCATAAGAATCGAGTGGTCTATTCTTTAGAACATCAAACTTATAGTATTAACAAGAAGACCTAATTTGTTAAACCAAGCATAAATTTTTCTCTAAAATGTAAAGGAAGAGATTCAAGGATTGGTCTTCAAAAATCTTATTCAATCAATAATTAATTCTTTCAAGGGTTCTTTTAGTTAAACCCATTTGGTTACCTTGTATTGTTATTTTCTTAGTAAAATAGCTCAACTTAGTTATAATTCCATTCTTCATAAAAGTTGGTTTTGTAATAATAAAAGTCTAAGGAAGAAAGCTTATTCAATTCTTTAATCAAGGGACCCTTCCATAAGACACTTCATTACTAGAATATTATCAATATTCAGATTTTATTGTCAAGCCATATTGTTATTCCCAATAATAATCACTCAAAAATATTTATCGATTTTCAATCAATAAAGATAGAAAAAACAAACATAGGAAAAGAGGGTACTCTTTGCTATCAAAAAGGGTTGATTATTATAAGTTTTAAACCAAGTAGAGCATAATTATTAGTTTATTGAAAGGGAAATAAATGCCTAAGATTTATTCTTCCTTTGGCATATTCATTTAATCAAACCCTAATGTTGTCTTAGAATAACATTAGCTCAAAAAGTTATTTAATGTTTTATCTTATGAAGATTATACCTTATCACATAAAAGGTTTACCAACTATGTCCATGCACACTAAACATAAAACCTTGTCAACCATAGCATAAGTAGTTTTACTCACTCACCCTCAAATAATGCAGATCCTTCATATAAAGGTCATCTAATAGTAATATCACTAAAACCACTCAAGATTTAATGAATAAGAAATCATAAGATATTCAAATGGATATTTATATATATAGTAAGACCATTTTATGGTCAATCTCAGTCATGAGTATAAAAGTATCCATTGGAGTTCCATTTTGAACAAAAATTCAATAACAAGGTCTATTAATCTAATATAAATAAGTAGAATATATAATAATTATCTATAGTAATAACCATAACATTAAGTTGTAAACTTCATAATGATAGTGGTTCACAACTCAATGCATAATTAGTCAATAACACACAAATACAATAAGTTCAATAGAGAATTAATAATCCTTGGATTATAGACAATTATAGAAGCAACAACTAAACAATAATAATCCATAGTTGAATATGATCTCCTCCTTGCTCCAAGTACAAATTTTTACAACAAAATAATGGCTCACCTTAGAACATTTTTCCATCATCAAGTGACTACTCTAGGCACCCTTGAATAAGCCCCCCAACTCTAGACATTTTCACATCATGTCACAAGGTAAATAAAGGTATATATTAGTCAAGAATTATTAGGGTCAAGGATATGGATAATCAAAAGGTTAAACTCTAAACATCTCATAGTAAAAAATGTACCAACCTTGATCTATTTCTAACAAGCATAAATCTTAAAAAGATAAACCATAATGATGAACCAATCAAGAATTTAGCTAATAAGATAAGTTAAATTATAGAGTCAAATAATGTATTAGGCAACCTACCATAATGTACCATATGAGGGACCTAACCCTTCTTCCATATTGAATAATTTAACCTTTCAAGGCATCAAATTATTGCATGACAAACCTTACTATCCAAGTAAGTAAAAATATAAACAACTAAAAGTACCATGGATGAATATATTAACTTGAAACTCCCACACAAGGGGTAAGAACATAATGGGGTGATGCAATCACAACCATATAAAATAATCAAATGGAATAAGTAATCCAATCGACCTTACTTGTTTAAACACAATAATATAACAATAGAGTAGTTACATCAAAAGAGAAGCATACCAATTTATTCATGTCCATCTTGGGATCTTTTCTAAATTTTCCTTTCAGTTGATGCTTTCCTTCTCTAGGATATGCCCATGTTTTATTATCCTCCTTACCAAACTAGCCAAAAAAAATTCTTTACTAAGAGTTTCACCTTCCTCAAATAAGCATTCTCTCCTTTTTATAACCCAATACGAACATGACAAGTGTTTGTTATTGACTTTGATTGACCAACCACTCTTCTTACTAGCCCAAACTTTTATAATGGATGATATTTTGTCAATACATAATGGTACATGATTTTTCTTAAATATTTCTATGGTTTCTTCTAATATCAATCCATCTCCTCCCATTGGCTCAAGTCAACTTATGCATTAAAGATGACCAACCAAAGGTGGTTCAACCACCTTGACATAGATAATAAATTGATAAACATATAAAGAATACATATAAGGTTGAATGGTATACAAGGAATCCCAATAGGATTAGGTAAGTTTTAGGACAAGATATGCATCAGAGGTAGGATCACACATGATGTGAAAATGTTTGGCATATTCCTCATTCCTTCTTTAGTAATGACCTATTCCTACACACTTATTACACCCAAAAAATCCTCTTATTATAATACCTTAAGCCTAAAACCATAATAATTATAGATAATTTAATTTAAACTAATATAATTATCTAACCAATAAATTCAAAAATTCATGAAATAATATTCTTATAGCACCTAATGCATGTATAATTTTTTAATTTCAGCATATGGAAATAATTCAATAATTTCTAAACCAACACTTATCATTTGCATAATCCACTTACCTTTGCTATTGACACCATAAATGGAGTGTAACCATTAGTTCATCATTATCACATTATCCATGTATGTATTATGTATCAATGGATGGTTAATAAAATAAAGTCTAAAGCTAAATTAAAATATAAATGATTCCATATATATCATGCATCCATATATGAGCTCCTTGTCATTCCACTAATGGGGATCTTAGTCTTATTAGACAATAATATGATGATTAGTAATTCAAGTCACTTATTTTCTATGATGTGTATTAAATTATCCCCCCTTACAAGGGCATCATCTTTGATGAATGACTACTTTATTCACCCATTAAGGATTGTAACGTTCGCTAATTAGGAATGCTACTAAGGGTGTTATCTCTTCTGGGGGTCAATTGTTACATGGAATCAACATACTAGTTCTCTTAAATTTAAAATAGACCTAGAGTTTACTTTATAATTTTAAAGGCTATTTAATAAATCATATGAACATTATCTATAACATGAATCATGAGTTTTATTTGTTCAATGCTTCTTCAAAAAAAAAATTCCTCGTAAAAACTATTACTAGAATTTTCGCATAATGAGAATTTCCTATAACCAAATCATAAGGATGATTTAATTCTTGATGGAAACAATTTTAACTTCCTTTCAAAAAAATTATCTCTAATTTAGAGATGAAAGTGTCCCAATTTTAGACCCAAGCATTGATTTATTAAAGGTTACACTAACACACTATATTTCATTGATTACATTAGATGCTAGCTAAATTAAAATTAATTTTTAAAAGAGGCAATTCATTCTGATGTAAATCATACCAAAAAATACATTTATCTCAATCCACTGAGGCCCACAATTTCTCTACTATAAGCATGAGATTTCAAGTGCTCCTTGAATATGTAATTTATTCTTAGAGAGGAATGATGGTTGTCAAACACAAAAAAATTATCTTGATAAAATAAGCATCAATCATTGATCATACTATTATGAGTTTATATATAATTATTAAAACATATGAGGTAATGATGAGTTACCATATCTAGTGACATCTAAAACACAAAAGATATTCTAAATAAACTAATCATGGGTAAAATACTTGCTTCACACCCATTATATTGTATAAGAATACAAAGATGGGACTATCTCCCTTTTCAATATACCATAACATTCATGGAAGATTTTAATAAACCCACTACGATGCCATTCAATATATGTGGTTCTTAGGATCTTGGTCTACTAGCCAAGATATCATGTGTAGCTCAATATGCAAGAGGTTCTTTGGACATCGATCCACTAGCCAATATAATTTATGTTCCAATAAATATGTATGTGGCCCTCAAAATGCTAGTCCATTAACCAAGAAAATCAATAAATAGATAAGATCTTAGGACCTAGTCTATTTGTAATAGTCAAATATGTAGAGTGAAAGTGACATCTCAGTTTTATTAAAACACATCAATGTCTAAGACCACCATGTCTAGTGAGTGAGGAAGGATGGTGTCTTGAACCCATGTAATAGGTTCCCATCATGACCTAATTATATATTTTACACACATAATAACACATAAAATTAGCATGAATAAGCATCACATTAACTTAAAGAAAAAAAATAACCATTTAAGTGTAAAATAAATAAAATATGACCAAGTAGTCTCAATAATGAAATCCAATCCATCATAAAAATTCATCAACTGATTACATGATCAAAATTTAGCTTATCAAAGGCAAGAATAAAATAATTTTAGTTTTATAGAAATATAAATAAAATATTAGATAACTTAAAATAATTTTAAAAAGCACATCTATCAAATTTAGATCACATCATAACAATTATGTGGCTCTACAAACCACTCAGGAGGAGAAGGAATGAGGTAAGATGGAATCAATGATGAACTAATTATCCTAAGAATCAAATTATGTCATAAGCATACCTATGATATGGTTCACCAACCATTACCAAAATGATAATAATCCACTAGCAATCTAAATAATCAAACTACATCATTGGCATAGGGATATGGTTCTAAATAAAACATACATTCAATAATTCAAGATATAAAATATTTGTGCCTCCTTAGAATCAATACTTATAGATAGTATGTATACATCACCTACCAATGTTTGATTTGACATTGAAATCAAACCTTACTAATTTTAACATGAGAATTTAGATATACTGATTCCTGTAATTATGTCCCACCTATATGTGCAGACATAATGTTTATGAAAATAGAGATGCAGGTATACCATTTCAAGATAAGGGAACCTCCATAGCAGCCACTTTTTATTCTTGTTAACACACAATGTTATACATGTATCCAAGTCAATTAACAACTTAAGCTATCAAAATCAACAAGTTTTCATCATGGGATAATTTTGAAATGTCAAATGTTTTAATTCAAGTAACTACCACATAATTTCATAATAATTCAACATGAGTATCAACTCTTCAAAGGTTTCATTAATCTAATCATCATTATTATATATGTAGACTCATCTAGTGATTGATTTATCATCATAATATCAAGAATGACCTTAATCCACTCTAGGTGTTTCACAACTAAGATGATACACTACTCTTTTCATGAAAGAATAATTATGTAGAGATATACTTTTTATAGTTAGTTCCAAGGAGATTCATGTTACCTCTTAATTCAAAGTGAAATATTGCCACTTAAATAGTTACCATAAATCACTATTATATTTATTCAAAGAGCAAGCCATAACCTTAATACCATAGTTTTACCATATCATTGTTCATAAAATGGTCTCAATGCTCTAAACAGTAAGACACACCTCCAATACATTCCCATAATTCAAACATATGCAATAAATGTATACAACAAATTCACAATTTCAAAATAGATATCATTAAAAAAATTTCATAGATATTAGTTTAATTTATCAACATCTAATCATTACTTCAATCATATCAAGCCTAATTGATTTAGATTCATGTCCTATCATTAGTATTATAATGCCATAATGAAAGTTTATATAATTAACCAAGCACCTAAAATAGGCAAGTAAAATGTACATAAATGCATGCGCACACACATACATATATCACCTAGGGATTCTTAATAAGAAGGTTCGATATGCTTTCAAATATACAACATACCACAGTCATTTCATGCTTTGATAAAATACACAAAATAATTGTAATATGGACTAAAACAAAATTTGGTGAGTGCATCCAGCCCCTATTATAGATTTAATACCCCTTAATAAAATGTTCTTAAGTCAATAGATACATAATAGTCACTAGATATATAGTTGAAACAAACATCTCTGATAGTGTTCCTTTTAGATTATGTTCATCAAACCTTACATGGTCTCAAATCCAATATTTTTACGTGTGGATATTATGTCTACGCACCATGCCTCCTACAATAATTTTGAGGGTGGTTCATGTTTATCTTTATATGATGATACTTTAGAGGTTTCCCAACCTACCTATCCCTCTTATAGAATGGTGAGGCCCTTTTTTGTAGCATAAAAACTTGGGGTAACATTTATTCTATCATAACCATCACTCACTATAGGGTCTCAAGAATTTGAACATGGATCTCAACTAGTTGCATTATTCGGGGATCTTGGTAAAGGTCATCTACAAAGTTTTCCATGCCTTCATTTTGTACATATTTTGTACATAATTTATATTATAAAAACATCATCATGTAATGCACTAATATTAAATTTCCATAAGTAATGATAAATTAGAGTTATAAAGTCAAATAACTTATGTAGATCATCCCTAAAGCTCCTAGAGTTTAACCCAAGCTCTATACCAAAATGTCATGCCTAGTTTTTCCTCCTAAAAAACAAGCATGACATACACTTCCATGAAAAATAAACCAATGGACATGGATAGATACCCTAATTCATTTGATCATGCAAATGAAAATATGTATCCTAAAACTACCATAAGACTTAATATATATAGGCCATAACTAGGAAGCCCATAGTCCTGATTCATTTGACAAACACTCATAATTATTTAATGAGATATTTCTAAAAAGGTGATTACACTTATGATATTGAGATGAAAGTCAAAATAATTATTATCTTCTATTGACATCGTTAGGTTCCATGTGTCCACCTTACATTTGCTCAATCTTAAGCTATGAGGGAATGTGGATGCACCACACATCATGATTATAGTACCCTATTTCTATAACTAATCATGAAATCTTATATTATCCCACACTTTACAATGATTACACTTGGAAATACCTTGTGTCTTTGGTATTGTAGAGGCATTGGGTCATTATCCCCCTCCTCATGGCTTAATATTATTGGCCTATAGCTTTAATCATCTACCTTTACAGGTCCATAGAACTATGAAGGCATTGAGTTATTAACCCCAATGTATTCTTCCAATCCTACAAGATTATAAATTTGGTATATCTAACTACTCAATTACATGGAACATATAAGTATTAGGATATTAATTCCAATGTTCCAAATCCTTTGAGCCTCTATGTTCCCTAGCACTACCAATTAATATCTACATAGAACTTGATAGATCTATTAGAATCTAAGGATTGAGATGATTAATCCTTGAATCTAATCCTCTGAGCTACCAAAATGATGCCATGTGGCATCATATAACCAACTTTCAAAAATCCCAAAATTTGGCTAAGACAAATGCTAAAAGGAAAACCTAAAGCTAAAATATTAAGACCAAGTGGGAATGAAGGATTTAAATATAATTAAAAGTGATAATTGAATGAGTTAAATTATGTGAACATTACATAAAGTGACTAAGGAAGTTAAGACTTATTAAAAAAAAACTTGCATAGAATAATTCAACAAGGATAACATCAAAAGCTTTAAATGAAGTGTAGTAAGCATATAAGGTTGAACTATGAAGCTGATCAAATCATTAAAATAATGCTAAGTCTAAATAAATAAAATGAAAATAAACCATTACTCTAATTTTTTAGGTTTCCTATCATATATTAATAAGGCAAGATTGATTTTAAGAATCGACTGGTCTATTCCTTAAAACATCAAACTTATAATATTAACACAAAGACCTAATTCATTAAACCAAGTATAATTGTTTTTATAATATGTAAAGGCATAGATTCAAGGATTTGTCTTCTAAAATCTTATTCCATAAATAATTAAATCTTATAAAGGTTTATTTAGTTAAACCCATTGGGTTATCTTACATGGTTATTTCATTAGTAGAAGAGCTCAGCTCGATTATAAATTTATTCCTCATAAAAGTTGGTTTTGTAACATGAAATGTCGAAGGAAGAAAGCTTACTCAATGCTTTAATTAAGGGATCCTTCCACAAGACACTTCATTACTAGAATATTATCAATATTCATATTTTACAATCAAGCCATATTATTTTTCCCAATAATAATCATTGAACTACTTGTTGAGTTCCACTCGATGAAGGTAGACAAAAAAATATAGGAAAAAGGTACTCTTTACTGTAAAAAATGCCTAATTATCATGGGGTTTAAACCAAACAAAGCATAAAGAGACATAAAGGCCTAAGATTTTCTCTTAATTTGGTAGATTACTTCAATGAAACCCTAATGTTATCTTTAATATCATCATCTCAAAGAGTTGTTTAATATTTTATCCTAAGAAGATTATACCTTATCATATAAAAGGTTTACCAACTAGGTTCACATAAATTAAGCATAAAGCCTTGTCATCCATAGAGTAGGTATTCTTACTCACTTACCATCATATAGTGTACATCATTCATAGAAAGGTCACCTAATATTAATATCACTACAACCACTCAAGATGTAATAAAAAAGAAATCAAGATAGTCAACTGAATATTTATATATATAGTAAGACCATTTCTTGGCCAAACTCAATCATGAGTATACAAGCATACACTAGAGTTCAATTTTGAAATAAAATTCAATCATAATAAGGTCTGTTAATATGATATACATAAATATAATATATAATAATTCTATATAGTAATAACCAAAACATTCAACTATAAACTTCTTAATGATATTGGCTCACATCTCAACCCACAAGCAAATAATAACATATAAATATAATAGATTCAATTAAGAATTAATAATTATAGGATTATAGCCATTTATAGAATCAATAAATTAGTAATAATAATACATTATTAAATATGATCTCCTCCTTTCTCCATATGTAACTTCAGCCAATCAAAGAAGGGTTTGCCTCTCAACCTTTTTCCATTATCAAGCAACTAGTCTAGGCACCCCCAAGTAGGACTCCCAACTATGGACATGTTTACATCATGGTTAAAGGATAATAAATGTATAAATTATTCAAGAATTATTTGGGTCAAGGATATGTCTAATCAAAAGGTGACACTCCAAACATATCATAGTCAAAGAGGTTACCAACCTTAAATCTATTTCCAACAAGCAAAAAACATAAAAATATAAACCATAATGATAAAACAATCAAGCATTTAGCTAATAAGATAAGTTATATTACATAGTGAAAAGAGGGCTTAGGCAACCTACCATCATGTCCCACATTGGATACCTAACCCTTATTCCATCCTAAAGAATGTAACCTTTGAAGACATCAAAATTATTGCATGACAAACCTTACTATCCAAGTAAGCATAAATACAAACAACTAAAACTACCATGGAGGAATATATTAGATCTGAACTTCCACACAAGGGGTAAGAACACTATGGGGTGACCCATTCAAAACCATGTGAAAATAATAAAAGGGAAGAATTAATTTGAGTGGCTTTACTCCATTAAACATAATTTTTCAATTAAAAATTGTATAAACTTTATGTAATAGAAAAACAAACTCATTATGTCAAAAGAGAAGCCTACTAGTTGATCTAGATCCTTCTTAGGATATTTTCTAAAGTTTCCTTTCAGTTGAGGCTCTCCCTCTCTAGGGTCTCCTTATTTTTATTCTCATCCTTACCAAATTGGAAAAAAAATTTCCTTTACTAAGAGGTTTGCCTTCCTTGAATAGGCATTCTTTCCTTCTTAAAACCCAATCAAAACATGAAAAGTGTCTATTCTTTCCTTGGATCAACCAACCATCTTCATACCAACCCACACCTTCATAATGGATTATCTATTATTAGTTCATAATGGTCCATGACAACTCTTATAGAGTTATATGGTTACTTCTAAAATCAAGCCATCTCTTCCCATAGGTTCAATGTAGCTTATGCATTGAAGATGATCGACCAAAGGTGGTTTGACCAACTCAAGAGAGACAATAAATAAATAAATACCCAAAGACTACAAAGAATTTTGAATGGTATACAATGCATCCCACTATTATTAGGTAAGGTTTAAGAAAATATACTGGTAAAAGGTAGGATCACACATAATGTGACAATGTATATAATAATCCTTGTTTCTTATTTGGAAATGACATGTTATTGTACACTTATTACACCCATGAAATCACCCTATTATAACAACTAAATTTTGAAACCACAAGCATGCTATATCATTTAATTTAAAACAACATAATTATATTACCAATAAATTCACAAGGTCATGAAGTTATATTCTTATAACACCTAATGCATGTATAATTTAAATTGTAATGTATGTCAATAATTCAATCATAAATAAATCAATGCTTACCATTTGCATTGCTCACTTACCATTGATATTGGCACCACCAAGGGAGTGTAACCATTAGTTTATCATAGTCACATTTTCTGTGTCTATAGTATGTATCAACATGCTATGAATATCATTAAAGTCCATAGTTAAATAAGATTATCACTGATATTATATATATATGAGCTCCATGTTATTCCACTAATGGGAATCTTAGTCTTATCAAGAAATAATATGCTGATTAGAAATTAAAGTCACTTGTTTTCCATGAGGTGCATTATATATACACAAAATATTTTTAAATTTTATCATTTACTAACACTTTCTCTCTTGTAAGAACGTGTCGAGTTTTAATCTCTCTGAGTGTATACATTAAATGGTTCACTAGGGAAGGGGCAGGAAGACCTTTGGTACTTTTAAAAATTGTTGGTCCCTATAATACTACCTCAAAGCACTACAAGTCACTTTTATCCAACTCAAGTAATTAAAACTATTTTATCAACTCCTCTATGAAATTTAATTTTCAAAATAGCCCCTAACTAAGTAAACACCTATTTTTATTCATTTTTCTACTATGTTTTTCTAATTGATCTTGTTATGTATTGAGTGCACATTACAAAACTATGTCAACTTGTTTGACCTAGTTTAAGACCTAACATATATATTTCCTACCTAAAAATATTGATTTAGTTGATCATTTTGGATAATTTACCAATAGGTTTAGGGTTAATCCTTAGATATAAATACCCCTTCACTTTAATCCAATAGAGAGGAACATTCATTTTCTCATTATTATAACTCATAATTCTTTTATTTCTACAATTGAGGAGTCATTTCTTAGGGTCTTTCCATGGAAGGAAAGAAGTTTGTCTTGTGAAAAAGTCTTAGATGTAAATTATGAGTATTATATCATAGAGCTATTTTAAATAGTGTGATCCTTAAAATTCCATGACAACCTCTTGAAAAATAGTGTTGGCCAAGGGATAAATTGATGCATGATAGTTTCAATTCAATGTAAGTATTCTTATACTCTTTAATTTGGTAGATAGATATTACACAAGGTAATAGGATGAATGTTTTACTCCTTATTTATTTTACCTCTAGATTAACTTGAGTAAAGTTCTCTTTGCATGTTTTTTTTTTGTTTTTTTTAGCTATACCCCTTTTTTACATAAGCTTTAGTGAGAATTAGACTAAATTTATTATATGTATTAGAGGCCTAGATATGGTTATTACATAATATAATTTTCCTAGAGGATTTGGAACCATCTCCATTGTTGTTGTGTAATAAAAGATGCCTTAGTTAGGTTTAGTGGATTTGAATTGGTCATATCCTAACATAAATAGATATGCAATGAATATTTTGGTAATATTACCCTATTTTATCTTGGAATGAACTAAGTAGGATTAGTTGTATATCTATCTTAATTTATTATTTAAAGTGTGGTGAACCTGATGTGAAATCTAATCCTTGATTTTTTTATTTTTATTTTTAATTTCATTCAACTAGATCAATCCTATCATTATAGATTTATTATTTTGTGCATAGGTTTTCAATAGATCAAACCTATCAATCATGTTTTATGTTCTATGTGTATGCTTTCAAATATATCTAGCCTTTCAATCACCTTTTATCTTTTGTGCATAGGTTTTTAACTAGATCAAACTTATCGATCATGTTTTATATTATATGCATGTGTTTCTAACTAGATCGACCCTATTGATCCCATTTTATATTCTAATTTCAATGTTTTTTAGTTTCAGTTAACTAGATTGAATTATCTAATCTAGTCATTTATTCTACCTTCTATGCCTAAATCAACTAGCTTGATTTTGTTCATTTCTATGTTTCAGTTTTAGCTAATGAAATTGGTCTAATTAAACTAGTTTTTTTTTCAAGTTTTCATCAAAAAAATTTGATCTAGATCAATCACATTGATTTTTTCTAATAACACTATTTTATGCCTTTATAGGATCAAAAAATCACTTGGACAACCCATTCAAACAATAATTCAACATTCTCAGAAAGACTACTAAATTGAACTAGTCGATCTTGTTCTATCCTTTAGGTTTATTATTAATAACTTCATAATTTCCATCTTGTTAGTTATAATAAAATTTCATTTCTCTCTTTTTAGTTAAAATTTAAATTTATTACTATTTTTTCTTAGGTTTTTAGTTATATAACATTGCACCCACATAGTTAACTAGATTAACCTACTCAATCTAGTTATGTGTCTATATCTTATCATTAAAATAAATCAAATTTGTCAATTTTAATTTTTTTGGTCCTATTTTATAATATATTGAGTTAACTAACTTGATTTTGTTATGTATTATTTGCACAACTAGATCGACCTACTCGATATTATTCTATATATTTCAATTTATGGTATAATTAAATAAAATTAAACTTTATTTCATGGTAATTACAATAACTTTTACTTTTTAGTTGGTTTCTTGTTTATTTTCTTTCAAAAATCATAACTTGATTTTTAAAAAATTGATTTTTACCTTTATTTTCATCTTGTTTGGTTTTCCCTAGAAATTATGTACCAATAGTTTTAAAACTTCTTAGATACTATCATGAAGAGATGTATACTACTCTATTTACATTACTTGTCTATCATCTTTAAATATCATGGAATTATGAGATTTCCCTAATACTAATAACCATAATACAAAGCAAAACATGGTCTTTATTTTCCATGTACCTCAAGATATTTCAAAAATGCCTAGGATTTTCCTTTATATTAAACCTTAGGAATCCAACCATCCATTTGATTGTGTGTTTCATAATTTAGTGGTTAGAATTTATAAGTCACTTATAACTTACCCTTCAAACTAGATTTAGTGGGCTATGGGAATTACACTTCATTCATAGTTATCACTTTGAAACATTGGGTCGACACTATCCAATAAATAAGCCAATATCTTTAGAAGCTTACATTATCAAACATAACATTTAGTAAAATACCTTGATCTTATTTTCAAATAAATAATTAGTTAGCATCTATATTACATTTTTATTATTGGTTACTTGCCATTAAATGTTGTATTGTAGACTACATTAGCAAGCATTGATACAAGTTATGTGTTGTGTGCTTCCACTAGATCAACTAGTTTGATCTAGTTGCTTGGGTGATTAACTTTATTTATGTATTTAAAACTAAATCGTATAGTTTTACATAGTTCCAATATTTATTCTAGACTATAGAACTAGATCAACCAAATTAATCTATTATAATGTCACATTTTCATATTTTTCAACTAGATCAACCAACTTGATCTAATTCATTTACAACATGTTTTGTTATCCCTTTTGAAACTAGATTAACCAACTCTATCTATTTAGTTTACAAACTATTCTAATTTTCCACTTTTATAACTAAATAGACCAACTTGATTTCATATCTACTAGATAACATAATTCATTATTAGATTGTTCTTTTTTCCCTATTCAATAAACCAACTAAATTGATTGGCTCAAATTTTTATCTACAATTTGACATAATTCATTATTAGGACATTTTATTTCCTTTTTTAGAAACCAACTAAATCAACCGGCTTAATTACATACCTCCTAGTTGACATAGTTAATTTTTTTTACCAAAATCTAAATTATTTGGCTGATCTAGTCCCATTTTTGGATAATTTAGTTTTATTCCTAAAAATATTTCCTAAAAGTATGCACATAATTATTATTCTTAACCCATTACTTAGCATCATGAAATAATCTATAAAAAATTTCCTCGATACTCTTAACCCATTTAAAGGATATTGCATTGAAATTTCTTTCCTAATTTAGCTACCCAAGAGGATAATATATTTTGGTTCACTTATTCCCACCTTAATCTAACTCCATTGATTGAAACCTAGTTTAAATTACCCAAAATTATAACTTATATGGATCTAAACCATTTCACAATTCTCATGATAATACCCTATCCAAACTTCCTTATTATACCATTGGAGTAATAGATACTAACATAAAAAATAATCCCATAGGGAATCCTCTTATATGAAACATTCTTATCCCTAACCTTGGTAATGTTCCTCCTTCTAAAACTAATAATCAAACTCGTCCACCTCTTCCTATTATGAGAAACCAAAATACACCCATTGATACCACTCAAATTCTTACTCAAATGGTTTAACAAATGAATTTTATGCAAATAGCCAACAATCCCTAAATGATACAAATGTAGCATCATATTTTAAAAATGACTAATCAACCTCCTCTCAAAATTCCTTAAAATATCCAAAATTTTATTCCTGTACCTATTATATATGCCAATGGGAATATCAATCATCAACTTCTTATGCATAACAAGATGCTTCAACATATTCAAAACAAACCATTAGCTCCATTTATAGAATGAATGAATAGTATAAATATATATCCAACCATTACATATGATGGAAGTAAAAAAATTTCCTCTTTTATTAAATTATTTGGTAATCTATACAAGGAATGGGTCCAAACCAATACTTTTAGTCAAAACATTCATAGGAGATAGTTTATAATGGCATGATCAAATAACTCAACATTATATCTCACAATTGGAGGATTTAGTCAATGTTTTAGTTTAATAATTTAAGAAAAAATTAACTCTCATAAAATTTTCTTAGTCGTTTAATTAATGCCAAGCAATTATCCTAAAAATTAGCTCATACTTTCATCAAATGATGAAGATAATTAGCTCATAAAGGAGATCATAACATGAATGATGATAATATTTATAAATTATTTATCTCTTATTTAACACCTTATCTTCAATAATTTTTTTTGAAATTTCTCCCCAAAAAATTTAAATGAGGCATTTGATCAAGCTAAAAGACAAGACTTCCATATGAAATAATTTGAGCCAGTGCATAGTTCAATCAAAGAATCTTCCAAACTTCAAATAATTTAATTAAGAGTGATAATCTACAATTTTAATCTCCTCCAAAAAAAAAAAGTTTAAATATATAATTAAATTGTGTCCAATTTATCACTGATAGTAACAAAAATGAAGCAATTATTATCTCCATCTAAATCCTTCATCTATAATAATAATATCCCCCATCATGGTATGATACTAATAAATTATGTTGGTTCCATGTTAATATTGATAATTATCAAAACATGTCATAGGATTATCAAATTTTTAGTTTAATTATTTTTAGGAGACACATTTTACCATGATACTATGATGAAAATACTTCATCATGATTATCTCAAAGCTCCTTAAAAAAATAAGTTACTAAACCCATACCCTCACAACCTTAAAAATTATCTTCTACTTCTAATACACAACATTCAAATGACAATATTTGTGTAATTAATGCTGATTATGATTAATATTACACCAAATATTAGTAATTTAATGAATATAAAATCAAATATAGATGTAAAGATAATCACAAGAATTTTATCACTAAACCTAAGAAATCTTCTACTGATAAATAAATGCATAAATATAATACAACTAATGTACCAAAATTTTTAAAACTAAATAAAGAACCAATTCCATAACTAGAACCTCAAACTAGTTCTTCTATCCCTATGATAAATTCAATATCTCATAAACTTTATGCAAGTTATTCATCCTTTAAATCACATTAGAATTTCTTAGAATAACTCAATTCAATGCCTTGAAAAATTCCCCATATGGAATTAGTCTAAACTTCTCCCCATCATGATAAATTCCTTATGAAATAATTAAAAAACATCAAAGAAACACAATCTCTTGAAATATAAGTCATTCTAATGACCCTCCACTTACAATGTTCATATAATTGAAATAGTCTCCACACCCACAAAACCCTACATAGAATTTCTCCAAGAAGCTATGATTAATGATGAGATTATATTTTGAGTAGATGATCCACCTCTCTTTATAAAAATTAGGATAAAAAATAACTCATTATAACATTCTTAGTAGATAAATTATTTGGCATTAATTCCACCTCTCTTTAGTTAATTCAATAAATCAAATACACCAAAGAAAATCTCATAAAACTATGCCTCATGGGTAGAGGATTTGATAAAATCAATCAAAAACCACATGGTTGCATTTAGATCCGACTTACCATTATATCCAAGATAATTCACATTAATATTATGGTTTTTTATCTTCTCTTATATTACAACATGCATATAGGTCACCCATGGACACATTGTATGTGTGGCATTACTTCTTAAGGTAGTAAATGTATCAAATTCATACATAATAAAAAATAATATAAATATGAAGCTGATTCTAATCCATGGAGAATTCAATTACCAAATCCTAAATATTAATATCACATTATTATTATTTTACACATCAACATCCCACCTTTCATTGAGTTTGTTAACATGGATTCGGATTTACATGTTATTCTTGTCGATTCAAATGAAGATGAAACAAATGAATTACAAAATATTTGTGCTACCACTTGATTAACTCCTTATATAATGGAATGCCTCCCATCCTTTACTCTCATGAGATTGTACCATTACCTTATGTTAGAATAATTAATGGATAAATGGTGTTATTTATATGACCTTAAAACATTAAATTACATTGATTAAATAATAATATATTTTATTACTTATCATGAGTTTATCCTTATGTAAATAAATAATAAAATGTATTAAATGACCTTTGGAGAGGTTGGACCCATTAATGTGGTGGTTGGGAAAGGTCACATTATAATGGTAATATTACCTTACGTATATAATGGATAGTTTACCTTTTAAGATACAATGTATTGGTGAGACAAATTAGGAAATATGGAGAATGTATTTCCATGTTCTGTGAAGATTGATTGATAAAAATGAGAGGAAGAAAGAATGTCTTTAGTAATTTTAGTTTATATTATATGAATAATATTTATGGGTTTTTTTACCTCCATTTTAGGTATTCCCATGTATATCTGGTGTTCAAAATCTTGTGTGAATTTGTTATTGATTTCACATCTTGATCTATTTCTCATGTGCACTATTCTACATATTTTATCAAGGTATCAAAGTTAGTTGATATGTGATCAAGTGGAAAGGTTATGAATCTAGAATTTTAATCTTTTGTTAAATCTTACTTTCATTTTATATGAATCTATAAATCATATGGTATGGCCATAGGATTCTTATGAGATTCTCTTGCCTTTGAAAATTTGTGATCTATGAATTTTTATTTCTCATGGAGTATTCAATTATAGATATGAGCAAGCAGAAGTAATTTCAAGGGAAAATCAACTTGGGGAACCATGTTTGGGTATATTGAGGGCATAAATATAATAAAATTTAGTAAAAAATTTGTTTTCAATGATTATGCAGTCCAAAAATTGGTATTTAAGTGTTAGATTTACATTTTCTTGACCTGCAAACGCTCCTATAAAGCCCTTGAAGCTACCAGTTAAAGTTATGGAAGATAAATTCAGCCTTTGGTGACATTTTTTAGCAAGAATGAGCTATAAAAATTCAAAAATAAACCATAAATTTAGTTTTTTGCTTTTGTTTCATGAATTTTAGTTTTTAAAATGTAAAACTTCATTTTTGGAGCTTAATATCATTTCTAAAGAGCCTGTTGAAGGGTTCTAATCAATTTTTGAATTAATAATTTTTTTTATAATGATGGTATAGACCATGTATGAATTTTATGACCATAAAAATCATAAAAAATGGAAAAAAATATTTTTTTGATTTGCAATCTATTTCTATGTTCTAAAGTGGAGATCTAGGTTATTTTGGACTACCAAAATCTTCCTATAGTCCTTGAGGACATTCCCAATTAGTTATAGACTATTTTTAAACCTCCATGGGTGTTATTATATGTCATAATTCAGGAAAATAATCATATAAAAATAATTTTTAGTCAATAAAACTCATTTCTAGATATGTTAAATGCATAATATGACAATTTAGAGGTAGTTATGAGCTTTACAGAGCTTGATTTGGCCTCTTAAATCCTATAAAATCTCCCCTGATCTCCTCCACATGAAATAATATGTAATGATGTACATGTGTATTAATATCATTATAAAATATTATTTTTTCAACATAATTCAGTTTTGAAGGTGTTAAATGCTTAGTTTACCTATTGCAAGGTGATTTAGAGCTTTACACAGCTTGATTTAGCCTCCTATAACATGTGGAAGATCCATTTTTGCATGAATGTGCCATACTTATCCATTTATGTGATACCTATATCTTTGAATGGTTAGTAAACATTTTCTATCATATTTATTAAATCTCCTTTTTTCCATACAAGCACATCGTGGGCCTTTGTTTATTGTCTTATTTTTTATCAAAAAATTAAAAATAGTTTTTTTTTTTTTTTAAAATAAATCTAATAAATTTATTTTACATGAAATTATTATTTATATAAAAAAAAATTAAATAAAAAATTCTTTAAAAACAAAACCTTGCATGTATGAATTTGTATTTGTCAAAGGCGGCTTAGCTAGCCTAATTTTTGGAAACACTTATAGATACAAGATTTTGAGTTTAAATCCCCATCCCAGTATATTTTTTTGTCAAACATAATTTATTATATTTTAAAATAATTATTCAAAATAACCTTTTGTTATCCATCCAATCTCTCATGTGTGAATGTTGTGTCACTTTTAACACTTTTGATACCTTTGACTTGTCATAATTTTTTGTTGAATATGGTCATGTGACTAGTCGATCATTAGTTTTTTACACATTATAGATGCATTTGGATAGTAAATTATTTGATTTAAATCTTATTTATGTGAATTTTAGTGTATAATTTGTCTTGAGACACTTGCAACACTTTTATGATGCTTGTAACTTTCACCATTGTTGTAGTTATTGATGTATTTTGAATTGTTTTGCAATCAAATAAATGGATAGTTTTTTTTACTCACTAGAATATCTATTTTTTTCTCAAAATAAAAAATAAAACACATTAATTTTTTTATTTATAATCACCTATTTAGTGTCAATTTAGTATAAAATGCAAACACGTAGTGTTAATTTTAAAAGTCATGGCTTCTCCCAAAATAAATGTTAAATGATCTCTTTATTAAATTTGAAAATGGTAATTTTATCTTGATGATATTATTATTAATATAAATTAATTTAGTTTATTTATTTTAATAAATATAAACTAAATCAAGCATTTGAGATAACTGATTTAGGCATTCTTTATCATTTTGGGGAATGATTGTATTTCAGGATAATAATTCAATTGTTATATATAAGTTTTAGTATGCACATAACTTGCTTGTTAAATTTAAAATTCTTGATTTTAAGACTGAATCTATTCCTATTGAATTTGATGTTAAGCTTGATCCTAAAAAAACTATGTGATAAAGCTAATGCCACTCTTTATAGAAAGCTTGTTGGTAGTTTGATTTATCTAACCATTATGGGTAGATATTTCATATGCTATGGGTTTTGCTTCCAAATTTATGTAGGATCTATTCTTGGATCATTGTAAATTATCAAAGAGGATACTTTAATATATAAAAATAACTATAAAATTTGGTTTATATTACTCTTCCCTTGATAATGCTAATTTATTTTGTTATTTTTATGTTAATCATATTGTGCTATCATGAATCTAATTCTAGATATGTGTTTATATATACTGTAGGTGCTATCACTTAAAGAACTTCATCGGGAATCTACTAAATAAGCCATGTGGCTATAAAAAATATTTTAATAACTTCATGTGGAGGTTCCTAATTTTGCCACCCTTCTTGGTGATTTTCAAGTTGTACATCTCTAGAAAAAATACATTGAAGTAATAATGAACTAAGCATATTAAAGTTCATGTGCATTTAATGTGAGATAAAATCCTCAATGGTGATATTGATCTGTATTTTTTTCATAAATATTTAAATGTGATAAATATCTTTAAAAAATCACTTATTGCTACCAAGTTTTTTTAGTTTCATACAATGTTGGGCCTCCCAGAGTTGCCATTGAGGGAGAGTGTGCATGACAATGCCACTTCTTAATGTTCATGTGGGTCATGTGCTTCTTGATATCTATCTATACTTATTATGGTTTTAAATCATTGTAATATATCATTTTATGTTATAACTTAGTATGAAATTTTATCTTATACCCAATACATAGTAGCATGGAGGCCCTTATGTTATAAAAGACTCCAATATGCTTGGTTGATTATTCATGAAAAATTATGGGATGTAGTCTCATAATTATCCCAACCTAAACTCACTCTAAATATTTTAGTGTCATATAGTGTAATCTCTTTAAAATATATCTATGGGGACATATTTTAAAACCTATAGGTGTCTATGGTCATATATTTTAATTCCTTTAAAGGTGATACAATTGTGGTTATATAGTGTAATACCTCTGGATATCTATATTTAAATAGTGTAATACCTTTGAGTGACTATTTTAACATGATATAATTATTTTAAAGGTGACTATGGCATGATGAAGGATGTGTTATTTAATCATTACCTCTTAAAACTCATCATGTAGATGGTTCATGAAGTATAAGTTCATTATGTTTTTACCTCTTAAAACTCATCATATGGATGGTTCATAGAGTGTAAATTCTTTTTTATAAAGGTGATTATGGAATTTATCCCCACTTAATATTTAGGGGGAGTGTTGGAATAATTAATGGTTAAGTGGTGTATTAATGTACTCTTAATACATGAAATTAGATTGGTTAAATAATAATATATTTTATTATTTATCATGAGTTTATCCTGATGTAAATAGATAATAAAATATATTAAATGACTTTAAAGAGGTTGGAATCATTAATGTGGTTTTTATAGAATGTCACATCATAATAGTTAGATTACCTTGCCTATATAATAAACAATTTACATTGTAAGATGCAATGAAGTAGTAATGAGACAAATCAGGAAATATGGAGAACACATTTGCATGTTTTATGAAGATTGATTGTGAAGAAGTGAGAGGAATAAATACTATATTGGGTAATTTTAGTTCTCTTATATGAATAATATTTATGGGTTTTTTCACGTCCATGTTAGGTTTTCCCACATATATCTAGTGTTCATAGTCTTGTATGCCTTTGTTATTAATCCTACATATAGATATATTTATCATGTTCATTATTATACATTTTTTATCACCTTTGTCTATTATAATAATAATACTTCCCCACCATGCAATGTATATGAATCCTCTTACAAAGATAATGCTTTCACTTAAAATGAATATGTAATAGTTAAACATTTTCAAGGTCATTTAACTATGCCTCCTCACAAATTTATAAACATATGTGTTTCCACCATTGATTATCCTATGGAAATTGATGTCGCACTGTCTCTCACACTTACGATGATAATTATATCATGGTCTAAGATTAATCACGAGATTTAGATTTACAAAATTATCAAAAGTAATTAGAAAAAATAGATGCATTTAATTGTGACATTCATGTCATTAATATCCCATCTAATACTAAATCAGAACCCAAATGTTATGTAACCCCTAATAATCCATAATTATTAAACACTTCATGATTCATCAAATAAATACATATTATTACATATTATGAATGCAATATGTAACCTATCAAATACAATCCCATTTACCAACCATAAATATGATTTCTCCTTATTACGATTATACCAATCAATCTAGACTATTACCATATGAATCTATCTGACCAATCTAGATTGAAATAACTCTTCATAATTTACCACCTAAAAACACATATATGAAACAAACTATTACAATTAATACAAACCTTGTTAACTTATATCAACCTAATCTCATCAACATAAAATATTTATCTTCTACTCTACCTAAAATTGCATTAGACTCTAAAACTATTAATGTGTAATAAATGAATTCTAAATATGATATCAAATGTATTCAAGTCATTGACCATAAATTATATGTCAAGTATTATGGAACTTTACCCATACTTACCAATGACAAAGCTATAATATAATTCCTCCATGATAGAGAACCTCAAATTCCATGTCAACATTATAATCTTAGCAACTTTTAGTAAAATTTTCCTTGTGTAAACAATTTCATTTCTAGTTTGGACCCTAAAACACATATTATTTATTTCCTCCATCACACTTTATATCATTTATAAAACATAAATTCTATGCTTATTGAAGAAACCAAAAAAATTGAGTATAATATACCTACATGTCCTTGACCTATTACCATTTATAAAGAGCTCACATTTGAAGAATATGATAAGTTTAGTCTCTTCTTGGACAAATATCATGAAGATTTCACTTGGTCATATGAATAAATACATATAATTTATCCTAACATCATTGTCTATAATACAACCACTTACCTAGATGTCAAACCTATAATAAAAAAGAAACAAAAAATCCTTCTTAAGATTTATAACTTATGACATAAATAAATCATCAAAATTTTAGATGTTAAATTAGTTAAACCTATGAATACTCATAATAGGTCTAAAATAATGTCATTTTTCATTAAAACATCCCCATGGTTATTCTCATATGCATCAAATTATGCAACCTAAATTTATCCTATCTAAAAGATAATTTTGTTGGAAATATTGTTATTAATGTCAAAGGTCTAGCATTATTGGTGATAAAGGCCCCATTGAATTTAATGGTGTTTTTAATATTCATATCTTCACTAATGTGTGTTAATATTTATTTAATATTAATGAATATATTTTTGGTTGCATAAATTCAAAATAAGGGCCCATGGAGAAATGAAAGATTCACAGGGTAAAGACAAAAGAAGAATGGGATGCATTTTCCCATGAAGAGGCATCTTGAGGAGTTCCAAGAGTCACCAAGTGAAGATAAAATAGGAAGGGCACAATTTATCATGAAGGTACACTTTGAGGAATACAAAAAGTCACAAAGATAAAGACAAAAGAGGAAAGGATGCATTTTATTATGAAGAGTCACCATGTGACTTTTAAAATGAAAGGATATGAAGGGTCATTCAAGTTTGGCACCATTTTTCATGAGGATGGAAGGGTCACAAAGGGTGAATGCCAAAGGCCATTTGGAAAGCTATAAATAAAGGCTTGAGAATCCATTTTCATATATAGACTATGATTTGTAATTATTATATCTAGGTTAGAAGACCAAAGGAGAGAAAATAATGAGATATTGTAATGTGCTATCATTTGTTGAGAAAGAAACATTCAGAGATAGTTGTGTGGTATACACAAAAGGGGTTGGTGCTCTTGTGGGTTGGTGATCATGAATAGTTTTTGTGTTGGTACTCAACAAAGGGGTTGGTCTTCCTAAAAGTTGGTGCTTGTGAATATTTTAGTTTGAGTTGGTGCTCATTCCAATACTTGAGATTGTTCTCCATGGTTTTTCCCATATTGGGTTTCCATGTTAAATATGGTGTCTCTCTCTATCATGTGTGGTGTTTATTATTTTAGTTTTATTAAATATCTTGAATGTATGGTTAAGTTTAATTTGATTAAGTGAAAGTTTATAATATTTATGATATATTGATTCACCCCCCTCTTAGTATATCCCATTCTTAACAATTGGTATCAAAACATGTTCTTTTTGAAAAAAATTTACAGCTTAAAGGTAGATTAGGAAAGCATGATGACTGGATTATATGGATATTTTTATACAACTAAGACACCTTTTTTGATGGGTCAAATTATGCCTTTTTGATCCTAAGTATAAGGACTTACTTGATGGCCCTTATATTTGACATTTGGCAAGCAGTGTTGGAGGAATACGAAGAGCCAGAGACACTTATAAGTACTCTGATAGAAAATAAGGCAAGTCAAAATATTGTTAAATCTTTAAATTCTATTTTATTTAGTTTATGTGAATCAAATTTTTTTAAATTTATGCAATGTAAATCTGCTCATGAGACTTGGGTAAAACTTGAGAATATTTACAAAGGTGATGAAAAGGTTCAATGGGATAAGATTCAAACTTTTAGAAGATAGTTTGAGAGTTTGAAGATGGAAGAAGAAGAAAATATAAAAAATTATCTTTTGTTAGTTGATTATATAGTAAATTAGATTCAAAGTCTTGGAAAAAATTTATAAGAGTCAATGATGGTACAAAAGGTTTTGAGATATCTACCAATGAAATATGATACAAAGGTTTTGACAATCAAGGAGATGAAGGATCTTGCCAAGCTAAAGATGGATGAACTACATGGTATTCTTATAGCATATGAGATGTAGACCAAATAAGAGAAACCCTTAAAAATGGAATTTAATTTCAAGACATCAAAGAAAGACAAGGCTAAGATTCATGAATCAAGTGACAGCTCTAGTGATGATGAAGATAACAATAGAACTCTTTTCATTCATAAACCAAAAAGGGATACAAGTAAATATCAAGGAAAATTACCATTTAAATGTTTTAAATTTGGTAAGATTGGTCATTTTTTAGATAGATGCCTAGATAAGAATAATGATGACAATGAAGAAGGAAATTTGACATACAAGAAAAAATTCAAAGGTAAATATAAGAAGAGATTCAAGAAGAAGAGTTTATATTCTAAAGATCTTAGCTCAATTGAAGATAGTGGAGTTAGTGACTCAGATGAAGAAGAGAATCTATTCATGACCATACATGAAGATGCCTCTAAAATAAAAAGTATAGATAATCAAGAAGAAGAACATGATGAAATTAAGGATGAAGCCAAGGTAAATTTAGAAGGAGAAATAATCTGTGCCTTAGAAAAATTAAACATTATTGAGAAGAAAAATTGAAGATTGAAGCACCATATTGAGAAAAATGAAATGGAGTCAAAGGAAATAATTGATGATCTACAAGCACACTTTGGAAGAAGCTAAAAGGAATGAAAAATATCTAACAATACAATTGTAAAAAGTAAGTAAAGCATGTGAAAGGTATGTTATTGAACTTCCTCTTTAAAAGAAAATATTGAGAAAGCAGTCAATGATAAAGTAGTTGGTGATTCAAAATTTGAGGATAGCACTAACATGTTGAATAAGATATTAGAAAGCCAAAAGGAAATATAAGATAAGATAGGTATCATATTTGAAAATAAAAAGAGCTATATTGAAGCTCTTACAAAATAGGAAACAAAAAGGGAAGAAGTGAAGAATATAGAAGACATCTCAAACAAAGAAGGCTGGAAGGAATAAAGTTAAAAAATACAATTAGGATAGAGATACAAAAATAGGTTGTATTTTCATAGTTATTATTTTTATTGTAATGGATATGGTCACAAGAAAATAGAATGTCATAAAAGATCTAACAATTTTAGAAACAAGGAGAAGGAAACTCATGCAAAATCTAGCAGAAGCTATAACTCTTTTGCTCCTCTATGAAACTTTAATGAAGAGGCCATAATATGTTACAAGTGTAATAATTTTAGACACATAACCTGACATTGTAGAAGCATGTTTGAGTCAATCAAGAAGGACCAAATTTTCAAGGCTCTATTTATCAAGAATAAGGTTTAGGCATGTTCATGGTAGATGAAACAACCTAAGATTCTATGTTAGTCTAGATATCTTTGCATGCAATATATGAAGAACATCCATGGTTCATTGATAGCAGATGTTCGAGGCATATGATAGGCGACAATAGTAATTTCATAAATCAAGATCAATGGTGACACAGTGAAATTTAGAGATAAAACCATTGCCAAGATAGCTAGAAAAGGTACTTTGAGTTTGGATAATGGTAGAACCAAGACTAAGAATGTATTTTATGTAAAAAGTCTTAAGCATAATCTATTGAGTGTAAGTCAAAAATGTGATCAAGGATACACATTAAAGTTTTATGCAAAAGGTTATGAAATTATAAGAAAATATCCAAATGAGTTTATTTCAGATACTTAGAGGATAGGTAATAATTTATATGTATTATCATATATCTTCACAAAGGAACGATCAAAGGACACATTCAAGGATCTATGAGATGAGTTGGGAGTAATTTATTTTACTTCCCGACATTGATGTTTAGCATCAGTTGAGGGGGAGATAAGTGTTAGATCCAAGTAGTCCCTTTTCCATTGATTTCAAAAGGGGAGAATAATAGGTACAGATATAGGTGCAAAGATATGCATAGGGAACAGGTATAGGTAGCTACAGTAAGGGGGAGTTACTATATGTTTTTTAGATGATAGTATGTGTAGGTTTTAGGATGTGGTAGGTTCAATTTGAGGTTTCCATCAATGACAAAGGGGGAGATTATTGAAAATATTGTCATTGATGTCAAAGGTCTAGCATTATTGGTGATAAAGGCCCCATTGCATTTTATGGTGTTTTTAATATTGATATCTTGTATAACATGTGTTAACATTAATTTAATATTAATGAATATATTTTTGGTTGTATAAAGTCAAAATAAGGGCCCATGGAGAAGTCAAAGAGTCATGGGGTAAAGACAAAAGAAGAATGGGATGCATTTTCCCATGAAGAGTCATCTTGAGGATTTCCAAGAGTCACTAAGTGAAAACAAAAGAGGAAGGGTGAAATTTATCATGAAAGGACACTTTGAGGAATATGAAAAGTCACCAAGATAAAGACAAAATATGAAAGGATCCATTTGTTTATGAAGAGTCACCATTTGAATTTTCAAATGCAAGGATACGAAGGGTCATGCAAGTTTGCCACCATTTTCCTTGAGGATTGAAGGGTCATAAAGGGTGAATGCCAAAGGTCATTTGGAAAGATATAAATAAAGGCTTGAGAATCCATTTTCATATATAGAGTATGATTTTTAATTGTTATATCTAGCTTAGAAGAGAAAAAGAGAGAAAAGAAAGATATATTGTAATGTGCTATCATGTATTGAGAAACTAACATTCAGAGATAGTTATGTGGTATACACAAAATGGGTTGGTGTTCCCATGATTTGGTGCTCAAAAAATGGGTTAGTTCTCCTACAAGTTGGTGCTTATAAGTATTATAGTTTGAGTTGGTGCTCATTCATATACTTGAGATTGTTCTCCATGGTTTTTCCCACATTAGGTTTCCATGTTAAATTTGGTGTCTCTCTATCCTATGTGGTGTATATTATTTTATTTTTATTAGATATCTTAAATGTATGGTTAAGTGTAATTTTATTAAGTTAGATTTTATAAGATTTATGATATATTGATTCACCCCCCCTCTCAGTCTATCCCATGCTTAACAAATTTCTCCTATAATCTATTGATTCCATTATCAATTATACTATTAGTTACAAAATTTTATCACTCATGAATTTTTTTTTAGGATATTCATGTTTCTCATGATGATCAACATAAAAAAACATTTACCATAGAATGGGGCACCTATTGCTACTCTAAAATGCCTTTTGGTATTAAAAATGATAGAGCTACATATCAATGGAAAATAATACATATTTTTCATGATCTTATTCATAAAATTATTGAAACCTATGTGGATTATCTTATTATGAAATATAAATAATAGGGATACTCATCTTCATGATTTATCTATTATTTTTTATTGATTCATTAAATACAAAGTTAGACTTAACCCCTTCAAATGTGTATTTAGTAATACATCTAGTAAAATATTAGGTTTTCCAGTCTCCTATTAAGGTATATGTCAAACTACCTAAAATCAAAGATATTATCAACATGATTATTCTTCAACTAATTCCAAACATATGAAATTACCTTGGGAAACTTAGTTTAAATCACTACTTTATCCCAAAAATGGCTTACCATATATAATCCACTAATTCCCTTCTAAAAAAGGTAATTCTCTAAAATGGATAGATTCATACCAAAAATCATTTGATAGAATAAAATAATCCTTGATTCATCTTCCTACTTTTTGACCACATTCAAATTATCATCCATTAATATTGTATAAATCATATATCCTCATATAAGTTAGGGTAATTACTAATCAACAAGATTATAGTGGTAAAGAGTATGTTATCTACTATATCAGTCAAGGATTAATCAATTATGAAAAAACTTATACAAAATTAGAATGTAAATGTCTATCTATCTATCTATCTACTTCATAGCTAAAGAAATCCGTCATTTTATGATGTATCAAACTAATTATGTCATTATCTATTTTGATCCACTTTTTTTTATCCAATGCTTTCTTTCCTTGAGATAGAATTAGTAAATGAATGGTCCTATTGACGGAATTTTATCTATGAATTGTTACACAAAAATCTATCAAAGGATAGGTCAAAGTAGATAAACTTGTAGTTGCCTCATTACCAACTACTAACCACCTTCAAGATACATTTATTGATAAATAAATTAGTTATATTTAAGTTAACCTATCAATCTCATTCAAATATTATTTCCATAACATTATTATTGATCTATAAGAAAATAATCATGAAGAACTTGACCTTGCTTCTTCTATCTATAAATCTAAATAATTCATTAAATAATTACCAGAATTTATAATTAATTTGTATGATGATACTTGGAAACTTCACTTTTATGATGCAAAATTCCTTCAAGGCACTAGGATAGGCCACATTTTAATAAACCCCCATGGTAAAATAATTCCTCTAGTATTTGGGCTAACATTTGATGTCACCAATAATATGGATGAATATGAATCCATTATATTAGGAATGAAAGTTGTAATCAACTTAGGTATTACATATTTACATGAATTAGGTTATTCACAACCCATATGTAATCATGTTAGTGGAGATTATCAATGTAAAATTGAAAACCTTATTTTGTATCATAAAATTTCTACTACACTTAGCAAAGAATTCAATTCATTTACCATTGAACCAATCCCATGAGGGGAAAATTATATAGCTAATTCTCTCACCTCATCAACATCTCTATTTTATCCTCATTAATTTAATCATGATCCAAATTTCATTATATAAATGATGAAGTTAACTTATTCTATATAAAATAAAGAAAAATTTATTTAATTTGTCACATAAAAGTCATCACTATTCAACAGAGATTATGGTACAAAATTATCATCCAATTCATCGAGCATTATACTTATCCTCCATAAGTAGATTATAATAAAAATGCCTAAATTTTCAAACAATCATATAAATATGTACTTAAATATAACACCCTCTATTATCATAACATATAAGGTACTTTATTTTACTATGTAATGTCAGAAGAAGTTAGTTATCTACTTAAACAAGAATATGGGGGTATATGTGGTGGTCACTTTAGTGGCCATGCCACAACTTGTAAATGTTTGTACACAGGTTAGTTTTGGCCTAATATTTAAAAACATGCCATTAATTTTGATAAAAAGTGTAATCCTTGTTAACTTCATGATGCTCTAATTTACTCTCCTTTGGCTGAACTCCAAACCTTGGAATCTCCTTCATCTTTCTCTATGTGGGGTTTAGATCTCATTAATAAATTACCTAGACCATAATATGTTTATGTGCTCATTATCACCACCATTAAATATTTTAAAAAGTAGGTGGAAGATATGCCACTTGCTAACATTACCATTATTACCATTTCCAAATTTATTCTCAATAGAATCATATGCTTCTTTGTATTTCCTCATACCAACATTTCTAATAATGGTATAAATTTCAAAAACAAATATGTGAAACAACTATGTGCAAAATTCAAAATTATGCATAAATTTTCAATGCCTTATCATCATAAATGCAATGGTCAATTATAATCCACTAAAAAAGTTATTAATAAAAACTCGTAAGATATTATTAGAAAATTGCATATTGACTGACACATGCAACTCTATCATGTACTCTTAGCTTATCATACTAGCATGTGTAATTATACTATAGAAATGCCATTTTCATTAATATATTGGTCTGAATTAGTTTTACCTTTAGAAGTTGAGCTACCATACTTACCATTTCTCTTTATGGTATTATTCCTGATGAGGAATTATGTGAATCCCATCTCCATGATTTATATTCTTATAAGAGTGATGTTGGCTACCTTAAAACATAATATCCAATGCCAAGCTCATAATGTTCAACACCATAACAAAAATGTCAAAGTATGTACTTTCGATATTGGTGACTAGTCCTAAAACTAGATTATACAAATGATAAATAAAATAAGTACACCAAAAAATGGTGGGGTCTTTACCTTGTCAAATACATCCTTGGTCTTATTATTTATAGACTTAAAACTAATGAAGGAGATATTTTCAAACAACCCACTAATTCTCAATTTTAAAAGAAATATTTCACTTAAATTTTTACTATTTTACATGTTTCTCACATATTTCCATATACTATAAATACTAACACTATTTATAGGTTTTTTTACAATATCCCCAATGTGTATCATTAAATTAATCTTAGTATCCTTATTTAATATCATTGTTCCTTTGGTCTATCTATATTCCTTTATTTAATTCATTAATTATAATGTAATACCATGGATATGACCTATCCATCCTCATTAATATATTTTATTTTCTCATTAAATCTTGATGTCTTTTTTTTTATCATGGATTTGTAATTTTATAGGATTATTTTCACCTATTTTGTTTATCCTTTGTGAGTTGAAATATAATAAATTGGATAGGACTAGTCTGTCTTCAGAAAATATTCTTATATTAGTTTTCATTTTTACAACTATTTTGTTTCTATTTTATGATTTGTAGTGTAAGACCTTGGATAAGACTAATATTTCCTCAAAAAATTTTAATTTCATAAATTCCTTTCTCACTAAGTGTTTTCCCTAAAAATAAGGAAATGTTTCAAAATTGTGACTTCATATTCTCAAATTATGGACAATTAATCTATCTCCAAATTAAAATATCTAGCATATAATTAAATCATTGTTAATCTAATTAATGAAATATTGGGTAAATATGGAAAGGAGTTACACTATTTGAAAATACACTAAAAATTTATTAATAAAATATTGTAAAAGATTATTAGATAATCTCGTATTGGCTGGCACCTATGACTCTATCTAGCACTCTAGGGTTATCACACTAACATATGTAATACTACTACTACTACAACATGATTTTCATTAGTATATGCGTTTTAATTAGTTTTGAATTTATAAGTTGAGTTACCATCCTTACCTTTTATCTTCATAGTATTATTCTTGATGATGAATTATGTGAATCCCATCTCCATGCTTTAGATTTTTGGATGAGTGATATATGGATACCTTACAATATAATCTCCCATACAAAGCACACATTGTTAAAAAACATAACAAAAAATTAAGAGTATTTACTTTCAATATTGGTGACAAGTCCTCCAACTAGATTATACACATGACAAATAAAGTAATCATGTCCAAAATGGTGGGGTCCTTACCTTGTGAAAGACATCCTTAGTCCTAGTACTTATAGACTACAAATTAATGAAGGACATATTTTCAAACAACCCACTAATGCTAAAATTTTAATGGAATACTTCACTTAAATTTTTATTAGTTTACATGTTTATCACATTTTTCAATATGTTATAAATACTAACACTTTTTATAGGTTTTCTACAAGATCCCTAATGTGTACCATTACATTACTCTTAGTAGCCTTAGTTAATATCATTGGTCCTTTGGTCTCTCTCTCTCTCTCTCTCTCTCTCTCTCTCTATATATATATATATATATATATATATATATATATATATATATATATATATATATATATATTCCTTGATTTAATTCATGAGTTGTAATGTAAGACCATGGATAGGAGAAAACCATCCTAATGATTATATTTCATTTTCTCATTACCTCTTGATGTCTCTTTTTTATCATGGATTTGTCACTTCACAAGCTTATTTTCACCTATTCAGTTTATCATTTGTGAGTTTTAATATAATACCTTGGATAAGAATAGTCCTTACTCATAAAACATTATTATATTAGTCTTCATTTTTCCTATTGTTTGGTTTATATTTTATGAATTTTAGTGTAAGACCTTGGATAGGAATAGGCCCTCCCCACAAATTTTTCATTTCATAAATTTATTTCTAGTTAATTTCTTTCCCTAAAAAATAAGGCAATGTTTCAAGATTTTGACTTCAAACTCTCAAATTATGGAGAGTTGATCTAGATCCAAATTAAAATATATAGTGTATAATTAAATCATGTTTAATCTAATTAATGAAATTGTGGGGAAATAAAGAAAGGAGTTACATTATTTTTTAACCTTATATAACTAATTTTGAGTTATTTATTTATTAAAATAAACCCAAACCATCATATTAATATTAAAATCATCAATCCTTCAAAGGTGATGGAAATGGTGGAACAAGAAGCAACAACATAGACAAAGCTCACCAATATAAAAAATCCATTGAGGATTCAAAATGTCTCAATAATTTATATTTCACCATTAATAAAACACATGAAAGATTCAAGGTTTTAATTTTATATTTGTTTGACAATCATGTATAAATTCACAAGGCCAAAAATTAAAAACACAAATTTTTGGATTTTGATATTGAAGAAAAAAATTAATATAGAAATTCATTTTTAAAGGTAATGTATTTCCCAAAAACACAATTATGGGTGATGCTGTTGGACCTCATTAGGGGTCGTTACCCTAAGATCCCTAATCCTATAATAAAAAATAAAAAATGATGATTGGTTGGGAACCAAACATGATGTAAAAATATTTTTTTCAGTCTATTCAAAATCAATGCAGTCCACATGGTTTAATGCATAGTAGATAGGTTACCTAATAATTACCATAAATGTTGAAATGTCTACTACTTTGATATTTTATATAATTTTTTCCAAGATGAAATTATTCACCATATAATTTGAAGTATATCCAAATTTTCAAAATTGTCCTTGGGACTAATTTTATGCATGTCCCCACCATTTCAATTTTTTCATAAACTTCACCATATTAAATTTATCAAGGAAAAACTTTAATCATAAGTCTATTAAATTACTATAAGAATTATATGGAGGGTATTGAATATATGAAGCATTTATAGTATTATATATGAAGCATTTATAATATTATAGGAACCCAACATTGTTGTACCCTAACTCACCCCCCTCATTTTCAAAACTTAAAAACAAAGACCCATTATTATGAAAACACTATTTTGGGGAGAAATGAGCTTAAAGATATATGACTAGGGTATAATGTATTTGTCATTAAGGTTTATTTCCAAAAAATATACCATTTATCAAAATATAATTATAAAATTACAAGCTTATATTGCTATCATAAGTCATTTCAAACCTTAGATTTTCATGAATTTTACATTGATATGATGTTCTGATTTATGAGCTAACGGATCTAATATTTTTGTCCTAGTATGTATATTTTGATCACAAGATTAATAGTTAAAGACCATTAATTTTCTCCAAATAGGCCCATAATACACATTTCACATAATTGTGACATGCATCACTTTCACATCATCTAGAGTTTTAGATGATTAATAAATTTATAGTCATTCAATACTTTATATGATTATAAAAGATTATGTCTTATGAATTCTTGATCCCCCTAAGATCTATATACATGCCATGTCACATATTCACATTAAAATTGAAACATGAAAACTTTATCTACTTAATAGTAAACATAATAGTTCCACATTCCCATGTATTAATGGTTTTGAGATTTCAAGTCTCTAGGATTATAAGATCATTCCACATGTCTTGATCATGGTAATCCATGTCCATAGGAAGGTTAAGCAATTATTTGGATTAAAATCTAATAGTAATGAGATTTTGAAATTCTGGGGTTTCAATCGATTAAAACTTGGGACATTTGTGGTAATATGTGTATTTATAAGGTTAAGATGTCCTTTAGTATCCAATCTAATGACTCTAAGTTCTTGAGTCTCGAATAACTTTAAATAAAATTGAGTATGAAGACAATATTTGAGAAGAGAGCCCTGAAATTTAAATTATCTCATTACTTAGCACTCTAGGAATAGGTTGAATCAATTCCATCCTATTTTATAGAGGAGTAACTCTCACCAAAGACTGAATAATATATATGATTTGTTATTGATTAAATAACAAGGTTTACACTAAAATATTACCAAACCTAAGGTAATGCAATGCATCAACCTCTTGAAGGTTTTATTCATTAATGGAACCACTTTTGGGGACATCATGCATGTAAATAAAGTCTATACTACCTTTGATTACATCTTAAGAATGGAATTTGAAAGGTATATTAGGCTTTTTGACCTTAATACTTCCTTAAATTAAGTCTCAACCAATGTGTGTCTTGATCATAACACTATAGACATGAAGATAAAGCAATGGATTACAAAGATATATCGGATAAATCCAAAAAGAGAAATGTCCACTAATTGTATCATTAAATTTATACCTAGAGTTCCCATAGAAATAGAACTATTAAATAGGTTGTATGGATTCCCATGTTTTCCTATGTCTAAGTTGAATAGGTTCTACTGCTAGAAATATTACTAGTAGCTAAAAAATTGGTAACTTTATGGGGGATCATAAGTGTAAGACTAAAGGAATGAGGATAAAAATTTATACATGTCACATTAAATATGGTACCCTCAAATTTATCATTTACATAGTGGCCATTACCATATCTAACAATTAAAACAAATTTAAGTAGAGGGTAATAGGACTAATCATTTACTATTCTCACATCATGTTCTAGATCATATTGTAAAATAGGAGATAGATCATCAAGTTTTCAATAATATTGATGAAGAGTTAGGTCATAGACACCTGCCCTACTAATTTAAAACTCTTTTTACTATTGGTAAACACTAGTATGTGACTACGTCACATTTCATTTTACATGGTAAAGATAATACATAGTATAACTTAAAAATTTCACCATTCAGATAATGAGACCCTAGGAAGAGAATAAGGAGTACCTCAAAATCATCTTGGAGAATAAGAAATTCCATGTTTTGTATAGTCACCAGGCATATGATCATGATCATATTTTCTTAAATTCCTTAGATGACTCTAAATTTTAGATAAAGATGATGGAAAAGTAAATATATATGATACTTACATAGGACTTACAACATAATATAGAGGTAATAGAGGAAGGGGCTTAGTATGCATGTATTTATTAATGGCCTCCATCTCCATATATGGATCTCAAGCACTAGACGAGCCTCTTTCCCCAAAAGTAGAATCCATAAAAGAATAACCAAATCAATTTAAGAATCAAAGGGAATCAAATATTCAACTTAGGAGGTATATTTTTAGAGGAATTACTAGTCTTTAGGTCCATTCTAATTTCATAGCTTCATATAAGCAAGTATTGGGCACAACAACAACTATAGAGAGGCTAGTCATTTCCACATATGATCAAATAAAGAGTAGTTTTTTATGACTCCTTTACCTCATCTTACCTCAGTCACCCAAGTGAGGCTCCTATACTTCTTACAATTATCTTTCACTTTAATTCTAAATACCCTTGACTCTCCCAAATATACTAAGTCCATTCAAGGAATCCCTCTACCTTCCATCCCTTCCAATTCATCACCTCCATCTCCACCTCCTACCATGGTTCTTCCCACAATCCCTCTACCATCTCATCCATTCTCCACTCCACCTATTTTCACATACCAAAGTAATAACAAGGGTTCATTTTCTCCCTCCCATGATAAAAAATAAGAAGAGATACCAGCACTTGGTCTCCCTATCATATAATAAATTACTGATGAGGAGGAGAAAGATACATAGGACATAATAAAACTACAAGAGGAAGAAGAAACAGAACAATTGATATCTCTGGTTGATTATCCTTAAGAAGAATAAGACTAGGATATGGGTATATAATAAATAGATGATGAGGAAGCTGAGCTAGAGAAAGCAAAATCTTTGAGTTTGGGTGAACAAGAAGGACAAAATTCCTGAATCTACGTCACACTAGAATAAATTTATAAAAAGTCTAAGGTAGTCTCTTCTATCATTTATTTAGTTCCTAGTGTAGAAGTTCCAATTTTAAGTTCACCTAAAGTAATGCATAGCATTGTCATCTTGTTTTATTATTACTAGTATGGATTGTGATATTATTTCCTCACCAAAACTATTAAGGACTCCTAATGTAGTCCATTTTGATAATTTGGTTACAATTTTTATTTCTAATAAGCCACCAACTCCCAATAAGAAGTTAACCCAACTCCAACTTCCCATTCCATAGCTATTGGCCCTACCAAAAGTAACCATGACTATAGAGATAACTCCAGGTTTGACTAGATTCTTAGCTAAGGTGATACATAGGAAAGAAACCTCTCCATGGAAGGTTGTTGGCCAAAAACTTCCACAAATCCCCATTCAAATAAGTGCCTCACTACAAACTACTATGACCACATCCCTTTTAATGACCTCTCAACCTTCTACATATTCATATCATGTTAAAGGAGAATAAATAGGAGAAATTATAGCTCCTCAATAGGTAAGGGAGATGTAGGATGTCAGAGATGAAAGGGACAATCTAGTTTTGATAGAGCTACCCATAGTCTCCACATGGTTTGATAAATAAAGTTAGGCTATATAAAGAGTGATGAATAGGAAGATGGTAACTAAAAGAAAAAAGGAGGATATAATTTGAATAAAGAGAAAATTTGTTCTCATCAACCAAAAGACCGAAAATAAATCTCAATTATCCTATTAAATACATTGATGATTTCAATACTTTTGTGGATTCTACCAAGTTAGTGTTGAAGGAGATGAACTAGAGCACAATGTAATCCTTGAAAAGGTGGAAACAAATGTATATTGTATAGGATCCTTAATAAGTGATTGTTGAGGTATAGGGTGTATGTAAAAAATCTATAAAATATCCTATTAAATATTAGAGTGTCTAGGGTAGTCAGTCAAGCCTATAAAGTAAAAAATTCACATTATGGAATATAATGAATGATAAATAAATAAGATTAAATTTCCTAGTATAGTGTTCTATGATTAGTGCTTTTGATCAACTTAATTTGATGAACAACATGTATGCTTCTTGGTGATTAAATTATGTAATTGAAAAAAAGGATGCCTCCCTAAATTATCGTAGACAAATGAAGAAACTACTGAGTCTTTTTGTTAATCATGAAAGTGAATCACTAAAAATTTTTAGAGATATCTGAGTAACCTAGGTGATCACCTAAGTAGGGGAGATGGTCAACCGACCCACTTTTGAGAACCTTCTCCACTCATTTATTGAAGACTTTAGACAATAAGTGTAAGTAACTATATATAAACCAACAAATAGGTACTATATTTGGTTAGTTTTGATAAAGATAGAGAAATAAGGATTGAGGCTTTAGTAGCTACGTTCAAGAGCTCAAAGGTAAAAAAATAAAGGTTAATGATTGAGACAATAAAAAAATTTAATCCTTCATTACTAAAGTTTTATGTCATAGATTAAGATATTATTATGTCTTATGCACTAGGTGAATATTTAAAGGGTAAGAAGGTAGATTATGGGTCTAAAACATGCATAAAATGAGTAGTTAATACCCCCAGATTCACAAATCTCTTATTCTATGCCATAGTTTCAAATGTAAATCTTCATCAACTAATCTAGTTAATCATGTTTCATCAATACTCCAATTTTAGAATGATGTATATGCATGGTTATCAATAAAGTGGGACTTTGGTTCCCAATATATTATTGTACGTGCATAATTTATTTTTATCTAGAAAATTTATTTTTAGTATTATCATTATGACATGCATCCTTACATGATTTTGAACTAGAGGTTCTATTTTTGGACTTATTATTTTAGTTTAAACTTGAAGATATGATTCCTTACCCATCCCAAGATTATAAATACATGTAAACTCTTGGTCACAAAGGGAGGAGAATTTTGGCTATTGAGATTAATATGAAATTCAAAGTTCTATTTGACTTGATCTTTATGTGAAAATCTTAATTCTTCTCTGAATTTTATGGATTGATTGATATCTTCCATAATTCTAGTATATTAGTGCTTAGCTTATGTATGAGGTATCTATTTCAAATATAGTCTTTCATTTTTATCTATAGTTGATTTGAATATATTTTTCATGCTTATCATAAACCTCTTATAGATGTGCTTATCATAAATCTAGAAATTAGGCAACCTTTAATCTCTACATGTTTGAGTATATTGTGTTCCTTTTTTATTTTGGCTCTCCAATGTATATGATTTTTTGTGTGCTACATCATCTTGCAATAAGTATTGGTCTAGATTTCTTATCCTATTTGAGTTCAAATACTAGTCTTGAAAGGCTTTATCCCTAGTTTTTCCATGTGCCTTATTTTATGTCTTAATCTTCCCTCATTTTTAAGTTTATTTTAAAATCCTTATCACCTTAGTTATAATCATCATTCTTCCACCCACTCCAAGTAGATATAGGTTTACCCATAGCCAATTCACCTATGGTAAGTAATCTATGTCACTCACCACTATTCCATGAATAGGTTGTTATAAAACTGAATACCCTACAACTTGTGCCTTATAGTGATCCTATTCATCTATCTTAAAATTTTAGAGGTAATCACACAATAAATTATGTGGTGTGCATAAAACCCACATCAAAAAACTTGACTAAAGATTTAAATTTTGGGATTTAAATTAATCCATGGAGTGGAAGGATATGAAGATGGAAATGTTATTTATTATGAAATTTTAGGAATTCATCTTTCCATTTTAAAAAAATCATAATTTAAAAGGCATGAAAATAAGAATTTGAATTAAAATTTCCATCTATAATTTGAAATCACGCAAGTTTTTAAAAAAATAAATATATAGAGATGTGTGGAAATTTTTTTAATTTATGTTGGTTGTAATTTTTATGATGGTGGGTTATTAGGTTAAGGCATTTACTCCTCTTATTATTATTTTTTTGTATAAATAGGTATATTTTCTAATTTTTTTAAGTCTTCACTCTATGGAAATATTCCAACTCCTTTATAGAGCCTCCATTATGAATTTTGGTCTCAATAGCTATTTTTATTTTATTTTTTGTGCATTTCAATAGCTTTTGTGAGATTGTGTAATATATTTTAGCATCTTATGTATATTATATGACTCTTTTTTACCCTAAATATGTGTTCATCTATTTTTTCACTCTTTTAATATAATTTTAGGGGATTTTATTTAGTTTTTACCACAATTCTAAGGATTTTTGTGAATATTTGTTGTATAATTTGCATGTGTTATAACCCTTGGGTAATGCATACATAGATATATAATGTTTTTATTGCTTAGGTATTTTTACCTATAATAATAACATGGGAATTTTTATGACCCATAGTTTTATAAGGAACCATTATGGATTGTATCCTTGGCCCATGTTTTTTATACTTATATTATTGTAAGACTACTTAGGCAATTACTTAATGATGTGTTGATATATAATCACACATGTAATATTCGTAAATAAAAATTGGGAACTATATAATTTTATTTTAAGATGATTAAGTTAATATAATATTAAAGGATATTATATTGTTAGATTATTTCCTGTATGGGTCTCTTAGCTAAAATAGTGTGTGTTGTATAATATTGTGTGTTTTTAATTTATACTATTCAAAATTAATCATAAATATTTTATTATTTTTTCTCTTATATTTTTATATCAAAGATTTTATCTTTATTTAGTATTACAACTATTATTTTATCTTGATTTTGAGAGTTAATATTTTGTTTATCTATGATAAATTATTTTATAAGTAGGAGCTCTGAGCATGGGAATATTTATGTGATTGATAATTATGGGAAGCACAACAATATATATTGAAAAATTCAAAGGTCAACATTTTGATTTGGGGAAACTAAAGATGGAATATATTATTTTGGACATATCTTAGTGGGTTGTTGTTATAGGAGTACAACCTACAAGTATGAATGTAGAAATTTTGAAAAATATCAATAAGAAGTTAAAGAATTTAATTAGATTGTATATGTAAAATTATATTTTTATCAATGGATAAAAATTATAAGGAACTATGGGATAAATTTGGGAATTTTTATTAGACAAAGACTCTAATGAGAAATAAATTTATCGAAAAGAAGTTATATTCATTTATAATTAATGATGGTGGCTCTTTGTTTGAACATTTGAGTGAATTAAGTATTATGGTAATTCAATTAATTTATATCAAAATTAAAATGGATGAAGTAGAAAATATTATTACTTTGATTTCTTCCTTGACTCTTGGTATAATTTAGTTATGGAAATAACTAGTATACATCAACATTAAAATTTGAAGATATATTAACAGCCTTATTATCAAAAGAAATGAGGAGGAAATATGTTGAGGATTATCAAAAAAATGATGCCTTATTTATGAATTTTTTTTCACAATAGATAAAATAAAAATAGGTCTAGATAGATAAATTGTAGATAAAACTAAGTCTATAATAAAATATAAGAGTAAATTTTATTAATATGGTAAACAAAAACATTTAAAAAAATGATTTTATATCTAAAAGGGTGTAAAAGAGTAAGTAATTTGATGATTCCAAGTATACATAAATAAAGACACACAAAAAAAGACATAGGGGATGTATTCCTAGAAGAATCAAGTTTTTATGCATGATAATATGCACGGTTGATTGTCTCAGGTGGATATAATCATATAGATCCCCATAGGGAGTGGTTCTATGAATATGAAAATATCAAGGGAGAGTCTAGTTGATGTTCAAATATGAAATGGTTAAAATAAATGACTTAGGTGTGTAGGTGATATTTAATAAATAAGGTTTTAATATAGTCTATGGATCCATAGTGTTGGCAAGAGGAATATACACTAGAACATTTTTCAAGCATGAGGCAAATACTATCAATTATGGGTGTAATAGCTTGGTTGTTCATAAGGATATAAATGGGTTTAATTTCAATCTTATGATATCTATAATAAATGAAATGCTTTAGCATTAGAAGATGGTCATATTGTAGATGAAGGCATTCAAGCACTAAAAACTAAAGCAATGGCTAAATGTATATATGATTGTCCTTTAGATTTTGAATTTTGTGAACATTATATATATATGAGAAGCAAAATTGAGTAAATTTTACCAGTAATGAAATTATATAAAATGGTATATCTCCATTTAATACATACAAATATGTTTATACCTATTAATTTTACATCTATAAGAAATTAATTATATTATGTATCTTTCCTAGATGACCACTCAATAAAATCATGGTTTTAATGTATCACGCACAAATTTAATTTTTTAAATAAGTTCATGGAGTATAAGATCTTTTTTGAAAATAGATATAAAATAAAATTAACATATTGAGAAGAGATAATGGTGGATAATATTTATCCATTACTTTCAAAAAATTCTATAAGGATTGTGGAATATAAAATAAAAATATGAATCCATGTACCCCATAATAATATGGATTTGTAGAAAAAGTGGATAGTAATCTGATGGATAAAGTGAGAAGTATGTCAATATTTTTAGACTTAAAAATGTATATTTGTAAATAAGAATATATGATTGCCTATTACTTGATCATTAGATCACCTAAATTAGACCTAGTAAATAAAAATACATAGGAAACATAGAATAATAATAAATGATGTTTCAAACATACTATGTTTTTTTGTGATGAGTATATTTATCTTACAAAAATGAAAATGACTAAGTTGGAAAATAAATTATCAAATTGTATATTTGTCTGATATAGTACTAGTGTAAAAGGATTTAAGTTCTAAAACACATAAATAAAGAATACTATTTACAGTAGGAATTTTATCTCTAGAGAGGCTACATGGGTTGAAAAATAGGAAGGATCACCAATGTTTTAACATGAATAGTTTTGTGTTCAACTATAATAGGGATAAATCACATATATTGTAGAAGATGAAACAAAAATGGAGTTTCAAGAGGAAAATTAAGATGAAGTAGAGGAGGAGGAACAAAAACTCTAGGTCTGAGAAGATAAAAAAAGTGAGAAGAATACCATAAATTTATATTGTTCCTACTTTTTGATCTTCATTTATTTCACCTTTTATATAAAATACTAATGAATATTCTAAGAATATAAAGGAGGTAATTGGATAAATTGAAATTAGGTATTGGAAGAAAGATATGGCTAAATATATTGAGTCATTAGATAAAAAATACATGGAAGTTGGTGAAATTACCTCCAGTTATAAAACTTATTCACTCTAAATGATTATTCAGGAATAAGTATAAAGAAAAAGTAAAAATAGATAAGTATTAATCTCACTTAAAATAAAAAGGATTATACTAGGGAAAGGGAGTTGATTTTGGTCAGATATTTTATCATATTGCTAAGATAAATTCAATTACGTTTATTTTAGCTATTTATTTTGCCTTCAATCTTGAAATAGAACAAAGAGATGTGAATTCAACTTTAATACATGATAATTTTAATAAATAAATATACATGATCTAACCCAATTTTTTATAAGGTAAATGGAAAATATTATTGGCATGCAAGATTAAAAAAATTAAGATAAAAATGTATCTTTACGACTTGAATAAATCACCAAGGATGGATAGGTATGTTTTGAATGAGGAAAATTTGATGCCTAATGTATTTCAAATAGGAATATGTAAATTTTATTATCATAGCATTGTGTGTAGATGACATATTTTTAATTGATAAAATTAAATAAATTATCATTCAATTATAAATTAACATCTTAGTTTAATATGAAAGATAAAGGTGATTTAAAATTTATTTTGGTCATGGAAATTAAAAGAGACCATATAATAAAATAATTATGGTTAAATAAAATAAAATATTCTAAGATGATTTTGTAAAGGAATAAGATGCAATAAATTAAACTTGTGATTACTCTTTTTTAATCAGTTAAAAACTATTTATTGAATAGTGTCCCAAGACAAACAAGTAAATTGAGGACATGTATCAAGTCTCATAGTCTAGTGTTGTTGGAAGTCAGATGTATACAATGATATTAAAAAATCTAATATGTCTCATGTAATGGAACTAGTGAGAATATTTATTTCAAATATAACAAATGAAAACTGGACTATGGTTAAAATTATATTTATGTATCTACATGGAGTATATGGCTATCAAATATGATGTCAGGATAATCATAGTGAAAGTTAAAAATTGAGTCATAATTGCATTGTGGACTATAATTGGGGTAAAGATCTTGGATATTATAGGTATAATACTACATGTATTATCAATTTTTTCAATGGATCTATAAGTTGGATGAAAAAATTACAAGAAATTATTGGCATATCCAAAAAAATAGGTTGAGTATGTAGATGTTACTCATATAAGTAAGGAATTAATTTGGATTGAAATTTTGGGTTCCATTGTTGATATCTATCAAAAGGTTGTAAGGATAGATTATGATAATTAGAGAAAAATGTTTTTGGAAAATAATCTTGAGTATCACTCTCAAATGAAACATATTGATTTCCAATATCATTTTTTAGGGGAAATGGTAGAGGATAAGAATATAGTGCTAGAGAAGGTGGACATAGGTAATAATGGTGTTTTTTCACTTACAAAATATTATTAATGAGAAGTTTTTTTTTATACAAAATATTGATGGGCATGGTTGCTCATAGATGGTGAAATTTTGAAGCCATGACCTCATATGCAAGTGTAAAATAATGGGATAATGTTTGATATTATTATAGTTTATGTGTTATAACCCTTAGGTATTATATAGACAATAACTTTAATTAGCGTATAGAGAGTCACCCTATCTAGGGGATTTAGGTGGCTATTATTCCCTAATTAGTTATTCAAGGAAGAAACCCTGAATATTTATTATTGTAAAAATTGACTACATTTTTCTGTTACCTTGTTGGTGTTTCTAATTATATTAATAATATGGGAAAATTTATGACCCATAATTTTATATGGTTTTATTATTGGTTATATTCTTAGCCAATGGTTTTGCCACCCATTATATTATAATATTACTTAAGAAGTTACCTATTGATGTGTCTAGTATAATCACACATGCAATAGGGGTAGACCAAAAATGAAAGTATAGCATTGTATTCGATATGGTTAAATTAACATAATAATAAGGGAGGTTATTGTGATATGTTTTTTCTTTCAATAGTTTCCCAAATGAAATATTGTATATTGTGTGTGTGCAATTTATCCTATCAAGCTTTTATCATAAATATTATCTTAGTATTGGTTTTATTGTACTATTTTATTAGTTTTATTCTCTTCACATTTATTACTTTATATGAGTGTTGGATATGTTATTCTCTTTTTCTGATAGATGATACCTTTTAACTAGAGCTTGAACTGGTATGTGACACAATCAGGGGTCAAGATCTTGATTTAATACCATGTGTATACCATATATTACCATCTACTTCAAGAATTTCCAACACCCATTAATAGCCTAAATAATACAACCAAGGACCTATTAACACATAAGATTTCACCCTTGGTAGGAGGCTGAGCTCCTACCTTCTTCACGTAACAATGGAAACTCCCCTCTCACCTATGGGACTGGCGAAGCTGGAGGGAAGAGTCTCTAGATGAGGGCTAGCTCCCTCTGATTTATCATTTAGGCCCTAGTTTCTCCTACTACTAACAAATAAAATGTAAAAAGGGGGGGATGAAAAGGGAGAGAGAGATGCTAAAAACAAAGCCTAAGCCTAAAAAATAAAAGGTGATACACTAGAAAATGTGATCTATCTAGCCTAAATATACACTTTTCACCAAAAGAAGAACCTATACACTTCACCTGAAGTGAGAAAACCTTTTACATTAGTGGTTCAGGGGCCTATGGAGATACAAGGAGGAAATAACTACTAGAGGCATTCTGAGACACATGGCATCAACCTATCCACTTCACCTACACTCCTCTAGGGACACTTCTAATAGACCTATAAAAGGAAAACACAAAAATGTGCTAGAGATGCTAAAATCATTCTATAAAAGCATTAAGAAAATGACTTAACATAGAATCAAAGCATAGACACATGTTAAAGATGCAAAACTCAGAATGGAGGTAAAAATAGCTAAGTTCTGATTCAAGGTAAAAAATTTGGCAGATCTCTGCCTTACAAGCCTGAGAGATTTTTGGGCAGAGTTTTGCCTTAAGGCTGAGAGTGGATTTTTTCTCAAAAGAGAAGTTTAAAACTTATAGGAAGAGGAAGACAACTTGGTGCTTCTTGGGAAATATTTTGGTTCTCATTTCTAAAAGTGGCCCATGAGCATTCTAAACCTTGGGAAGAGGAAAACCACTATTACTAATGTCATTCTTCAGAAGAGGCCTACTAGAACCATGTTGTACAGTCACCCAAATTGACTTTGGCATTCAAGCATTAATGAAAAAACATGGCCGTGCCTCTTTTTTTCAAACAAACTGTAGTTTGTCCCCTCATCAATGCCATCTACAAAAAATAGGCTGTGCCACTCATCTGTAATAACTCACCTTCCCTTTGCCACTTGAATGCTTTGTCATTTCTACACTTTGTCTTCTTCCTTCTCTTTCAGCCCTCAAGGGTGATCTCTTGGCAGGTCATTATCTTCCTCAGGCTCCTTTCATGTTTGGCAATCAAATAGTTCAAAACAAATAGATATTTCACTATGTAAAATTTGACATTCATGCGGTAGTCACCCAATGGCTAGTTTACTTGCTTAAATTTGACATCTTTTGAGATGTCATCATCCTCAGAAAAAGTCATTAGGGCTTTTGTTTTGGGCTTTTCTCGCATGGGTTTTCTATTTTGGGCCTTTTTCTATAGACAAAAAGTCTATCAGAATTGGCCACTTTGACCTTTCTACAGGCTCTTTGACTTTGAACTGGTGGCCTCTTTGAATTGGGCTTGCCCTCTGTAAGGGATTTTAGACTTTGAACTACCCTCTGGCTGTAGGGCACACCCTTAAACCAAGTCATTAAATGAACCCATTGAACCAAAATTGGTTCAACGGTTTAATTAGTTTAATGGTTCAATCACTGCGCACTGATGCCTATTAAACCAAGCCTTTGAACCAACTCATTGAACCTCCTTGTTGAACCATCCATTAAACCAAAACATTTAAACCAAAGCATTAAACTTAAGCTTTGAACCAAATGATTGAACCAATTTGTTGAACCTATTCAACGGTTTAACAAAGCATGCTGAGCCCGTTAAACTTTGGCATTAAACTGTCTGATTGAAGTGGAAGCCACTGAACCAAAGGCATTGAACCAAGGGTGTTGAACCAAGCCTAAAAAATGAAGCGATGAACCAAGCTTTAAAAAGGAGTGATTAAACTATTAATTAAACTAGGCATTGAACCAAGGCATTGAATTAGGTTTAATGGTTCAATGATGCCAAACCTCTTCATTTTCTTCAACTAGAGCCTGAAGAAGCCTTGTAAAACCCAACACTCTCTGAACTGATCCTTCATGTGCCAAAGGACTAACCTACAGAGTCTGTAGAAATCCAAAACCTATAGAGTCTATAGATATAAACCTACAAAGTTCATAGAAATTTTGTAGAGTCTATAAAAATGAACAGATTCATGCAAAATTATAAAATGAAATGGCCTATAATAACAAGGATAGAAGGGGACCAATTTTTCGCTTGTTGGGAAAAAAATGGTCAACAAATTGGTGACTCCCAGGGGAAGCATGCCTGATATGCTTAAAGACCAGTTGCCTTGCAGTCCATTGGGCACAGAGTCAGATGTAGCTTGAACAAAGATTAGTAATAGCCCTAAAAGATCCAAGAATCAAAACATGAAACTTCTTACCCCACACGCAAATGGAAACACACAAGGCTAAAAAACACTACATGTGTAAATTGCACTTAGGGAAAGCAGGAAAGACAACTGAAAGCAAACTACTATATACAACTAACCAAGAATATTTGCCTCCCTCCTGGATCAAAGGGAAAACTTTTTAAGTCCCCTTCTTGGTAAGAAGACTTATGGTGCTAGGCAAGTGGCTAAATGAAAAGGAGATTTGGTGACCTGCTCCTTTTGCCTGTCACCTAGATTGGCTTGTATTCGAGTGGATCAGAATCAAACATACTTCTGACATATATGTATTTTACTTGTCCTTAAAAGCTTGTTGAATGCTGGTCTTTCATACTGGTGCTCTTCACTAAGAAATTTGTGGTTGTTGGCTCATTACCAAAAGCCCTTTGATATGTATAGCTCCCTTACAGTGTTTCATGGTCTGACTTATTTCCTTCTACCTCATTGAAGACTCTGTCAAACTCATCCTCTACTTCCTTTTGGCCTTCTCAAATAAGGGTGAATGTGGTGATGTCTGAAATGGACTCACAAAATGATTTCTCATTCCATAGAACATCGCCTCTTTGTTCGAAGCTTTCGTCTTCAAGGCCTTCCTCCAAGAAGACAAACCTCTCCTTTTCCTCCTCAAAGATCAGGACCTCTAGATGTTCAAAGGTATCCTCTTGATCCTCCTCCAACTCAAGCTCCTCAGCATAGTTTTCCTCATCATCAAAATAGTAGGGAAGTTCATCGAACAAGGGGGAAGAGAGCTCACCATGATTTTGTTCCTCCTCATATTGCTGGAACATCTACATATATGTGTGACTTGAGTCTTCTCCATTGTTGATGATGCCTTCACAAAAATCCTTGATGATGATTTCTTCTTCATTGTCACTCATGATAGCCCCTTGAAAAACTACAGATTGGATCTTCTACTCCTCACTCACCTCCTACAGAATAGGTTCCTCCTTGAGAAGGGGTGAAGTGGAGAAAACATGTGAAAGAGGAGGCAGTCCTTGAGCTAGGATCAAATGATTCTCCTCTTTCCACTTGTTAAGCACTTCATCAATATTAGGTGTGGCCTGATATTTCTCTTGGAAATGTGTAGGTGGGGTGTGTTCAGACATGGAATGTGCCATTTGGTCTGAACTATCCATCACACACTAGCTAAGGAATCTCTCTCTAGATTTCAACTCTGTAATTCTCCTGGCTAGATCCTCTTGGAAGAGCTTTTTCTAGAGGTCATCAACATTATCATGAGCAGGAGTAGCTTCAGCTTCTTCAAGGTTTTGAGAAAAAAACTTACTTATCCTCCTTCTTTCCCCATGATTCTATTATTTTTCCCCAGCTTAGGATCTCAAAATTGGAATTTTGCTCTTGTGAACAGGCAACAACTTTGTTTTCTCCAAGGTCCTGGGGCTCCTCTGCAAGGTCTAAAAGTTGTATCTCTCCTTCAAGAAGTAGTCTCATTCTAGCCTCTAAATCTTCAATTTGTTTGGCTAGGTTGTCTTGAAAGAGTCTTTCTTGGAGGTCACCAGCATCATCCTCTTTAGGGCTCTAGGCTGGTTCCTGGCATTCCTTCCTCCAACTTGGAATTTTTCACATCACATTGAAAGACTTGGGGAGGTTGAGGAATGCTAGGAAGAGACTGTTGATGCACCGAAAGAGTCTCTAGAAGAGGGTTGTGTTGTGGTATTCCCCCAATGGAAGATTCACAATATAAAGAATTAAGAAGATTGATCTCCATGGGGGTTTGCTCTAGTTCTCTTTGATGTTGGAAAGCTAGGTGCACGAGATTGAGAGCAGATGCATCAGATGAGTTGGAGTGAGCAAGTGCTATCTAATAGAAAGGATTTGGTGCAAAAGAGGGGGCTTTCTTTAGAATAGGAGGGGGCACACAAGGCTGACTACCTTAAATAGATGGATTTCTCCATTTTGCTACCTCTTCCTCCATGGATTACAAGGCTTGTGTTTGCCTAAACAAACACTCCTCTTTATACATCAGCTCCTACTGATATCTGTACTGCTCCTCTAATCTGTCAATCTCCATCATCTACTTCTCAAACTCCAAGTCCATTTCCCTTATCATTGCAAGGCAACTAGGAGAGCTACTTGAGGGGATTGCATAAATATATGGAGCCTAATCATAGTCATATGAAGGAAAATAAGGCCTATGATTTTGTGCAAATGAATTATACATAAAAAAATAAGATTTTTGATGGCACCAGGATGCTTAACCAGTAGATTCAACTTAGAGTCACCATTGGTGTTCATGTAAAAGCCTCCAAAGGCTGGTTGGTTGAAGAACACAACAAAAATTCCTCAACTCTTTGGACAAAACCTATCCTAGTTGGTCTCACTGGGTGTGCTATAAATTGTTGATGTAGAAGATTGCACCCTTGGTAGGAGGCTGAGGTCCTACCTTCTTCATGCAATAATGGAAACTCCCCTCTCACCTGTGGCACTAGTGAAGCTAGAGGGGAGAGTCTCTAGATGAGGGCTAGCTCCCTCTGATGTATCATTTAGGCCCTGTTTTCTCCTACTACTAACAAATAAAATTTAAAAAGGGGGGATGAAAAGGGAGAGAGAGATGATGAAAACAAACCCTAAGCCTAAAAAAGAAAAGGTGATACACCAAAAAATGTGATCCACCCAGCCTGAATATACACTTTTCACCAAAAGAAGTGCCTATACACTTCACCTAAAGTGAGAAAACCTTTTGCATCAGTGGGTCAGGGGCCCGTGGAGATACAAGGAGGAAATAACTACTAGAGGTGTTCTGGGACACACTACAATAGCCTATCAACTTCACCTACACTCCTCTAGGGACACTTTTGATAGACCTGTAAAAGGAAAACTCAAAAATATACCAGACGTGCTAAAATCATTCTATAAAAGCATTAAGAAAATGACTTAACATAGAATCAAAGCATAGACACATGCTAAAGATGCAAAACTCAGAATGGAGGTAAAAATAGCTAAGTTTTGATTCAAGGTAAAAATTTTGGTAGAGCTTTGCCTTACAA